>MU187999.1:67792-81681 GCA_016904865.1 Pissodes strobi | reverse complement strand
GAAACGACGGTACGGAGAGGCAAATGTTTTGGTCTGATTAGTAGGAGCTCGTCTTTTTGGAGAGGCGGTTTTTAATTAAATTCTCAAAATAATTATTCCGGCATTTGTCTCGTAGCGTAATTGAACCCGGCATGAATTGTATGCGATGCTTGCCCGTTAAAAGGTCTCTGCCGATTTCAGTTAAGCGAATAATGAAAATATTTTTCTCTTTCGCTTGTTAATTTAGGTGGAAAACGATTGTTAAAATGTAATTATTGTTAGAATCTTGAGGCATATATCAGTAAAGTTGTAAATATCAACTTATTAGGATTCTGTACGATATTCCTGAAAATTATTCCGGGTCGTAAAGACATTAACTTGGGTTACTTTATGCGTTATTCAAGGTTTTGAAGCAATCATTCAGCGTTTAGTCTTAGTCTATAAACAATTATTTGCCGCATATACAGTTGGCGCTGGTGTCAATATTTCTGGTGCAGTCGTCTGGATATCTTAAGCTAGGCTCACACTGAGGCAACTAATCCGCAAGCGGTGCGATCCCATGCTACAAGTTGCCCTAATTATTCGAGAAGTAGCATCCTGCGTTTTCCTCATCTACTTGCTCTAGGTCGCAGATTATTCGACGCGTATGTACGGATGGCAACATCGATACATCGAACAAAGAACGATTTAAAATTCAAAAATTTTGATTAAGCTCCGTCACATTTACGTGCATTTACCAGCATTTTCTCAGTCGATTTTTTAAAGATGCACGCCCACGATCTCGGTTAAGACTCATCGATATTCATGACACATATTTTTCCGCTACGACAGACATTCAACCCTCGAGAGTCATTGCGATGCAGGAATGAAATTTTTACTTGTAAATTTTAGAGCGGGCGCACATCTCCAAGCGATAAGCGATATTTTATGGAAGAAACTGCCCCGCGTATTGCTCCGGGTGAAGTTTATATGATGCATATGCGGGAAACGGCTTAATAATGACAAATGCGAGAGTTATATGTAATTTCGATGCCGGGAGGGTTGTCTGCTTTCAGTTCGAATTTTCCGAGTTTTCGACTAGCTTTTTCTTATTATTAAATTCAGTTGTTAAGTAAGGAACTTGCATTGTTGCGATTCTTGTTCCCTCAACAGGTTACAGAACAAAGCAAAGTTTTAATCACGCTTATCTTAATATTGAGACACATGTTATGTCATCATGTTAATGCCCTGCATGGGCCGAATTTTTCAGGCCCAGGCCGACCCGGGTACGAGAATCAGTCAATACAGCCCAGCCCGATCCGTTTCTATTTTATAAAAAAGACCTTTAAGCCCTTATATATAAGTATAGTATTTTTGGGTCCTATATTAGTGTTTACAAAGGTATATTATAGTATTTTACATTTAAATATAGTATAATACAATATATCATTGACTGATTGGCAACCCTGGGCATACAGTTAAGCTGTGGGCATACTTTTAGTTAAAACATATTCTTTGAAGTCATAGGAACTGAAAGATGGCCTTCCACGTTTTAGTGACTTAGGCCGGTCCGGCCTGGCTCGAAATTTGGACTTCAGTCCTCATTGCCCTGCCGATGCCGGGCCGGCCCGTGCAAGGCTCTACATCATATGCCCATCTGGAAAGATAAGATCACATACTGAACTGATTTCGTCAAAATCACACGCCTTTGTTTGAGAACCCCTTAACGAGATTATTCTGTGTAGGGTTAGTGCACCAGTAGTTGACCAGTTTAGGCAAATTTTGGAAAAAACAAATTGTAAAATTTTAGTTTTTATTTATCACTAAAAATAAAAATTACCAGAACGTTGGGCAATATCTTTTCTATCAAAAAATGATATTTAGTTTATTAATAGTTTTATATCTCAACTATGAAAAATTATTCTTAACCAAAATCACAAAAAGTTCCAGTTTTTGACCAAAGATCTCCAGTAGATGACCATAGTTGACCACTATTATTAAAACAAGAATTTTAAGGAAATGTTTATTTATTACAAATAACTCATGTCTACAACTACAAGAACTGATTTACAAAACATTGTAGGAAAACTTGTATTTTATCCGCTGACCTGAAATGCTAATATTTGGTTCCTCCAATTTAGAAATTAGTTGACTGCGGTTTACCATACTAATCAAATATCATTTTCTTTAACTTTATAAACCCATTTGTCTCCTTCAACAGGGTAGAATGCTTGAACTTCTATTTCAATATCTGTAATTAGGTATATTTTGAATGGAGCAGACATAAGTAAGGGTCATCTTTTTTCCTGGGAAATTTACCAAATAAAAGTTTCCTTTTATAGGCTGGTTGTCATTTTGAATATTTTCTGCAATTGTAGCTTGAGTATCATTTTCATTGTCGCTAGGTTCAAAATTTGAATCAGATATGTCATCAATGCTGGAACCACTTTCTTTCCATTCTTCATAATCTCTTCACTATCAGAATCGGCTTTTTTTGATTTTTTACTTATTTTTGCTCTTTTCTTAGGTCTTGGCTTTTTATTCTGCGATTTTTTTGTGTTTTTTTCTCGTCTGGACTTCCTCAATATGGGCTCTCTCAAGTTTCGCCCTTTCTTTGTCTGCCTTACTTTTTTTCTTTTTCCTCGTGAAATTTCAACCACCTTAGAGATGTTGTTGCATGGGGAACATTATAGTTTCTTTCAGCTTGCCTTATTGAACACAGCTTGTTTTGTACATCTGCAATTGCTTTAGAAAGGTCACTTTCGCTACATTTAAAAAAAGTCTTTTAAAAGAGTAATTCAAAATATCAATTAATTAAGTGTCTTTTATAGGTTTCTAAATGATAATAAAACATTTCAAACAGAAATCAGCAATGGATACAATAAGGAAAGAAAATAATAACATGTGTGCAATATCCAGTAATTGACCACGTTGGTCAAAAACTAGAGCCATATTGAATTGTCCTATTTAGTAGTTGACCACCTGTTTTTTAAAACAAAAATGACGGTTTTGGAGAAAGATACTGACAAGATTGACAAGATGGTTTAGAATAACTTATTTGCTTTTACTCAAACCAATAAAACTAATATTTTAAACATTAAGATCTCCGATGAACATTGATATGAAATGTGGTGTTCTCTTACCTTGTTTACTACAAAACGCACAGAAATACACACAAAATGACCGCTCAATGTTTGTTTTTATGAACTACAAAACTTTGTATTAAATATAAAGCATTCACTGCGCCACCTATTAGTAAAAAGTCACACTAATATATCAAGCCCATTTAACCAGCCAGCAACATTACAGGGTTCTTGTTAATTCCATTTTAGGAATAAATGGTGCACTGACCCTAGATTCGGTGTTTACAGATTGCTCTAAGGCCTCTGATAAGATTGATGCCCCACTAATGGAATAACTATGTGACTATAACCTGTGATACAGTTTTTAGACTTCTATGTATTGTTAGGGCCACAAATATCAACTAGGCCTTTCGATCGCAGAAAAAAAAAGAGGAAGTGAAATAATAGCGAACGCAATTGAAGTGGATTTGCTCTAACAATACTATTGTATTGTATTGTATTTGTACACGTGAGTAGGCCCAAATAGGACCCTCCACTGGGACCCTTGGTCTATTGTGGCTCACATTTGTGGTTTCCACTATGCCAGAGGCTCGATCCTTTTCATGAAATCGAACAGCTTTCTGGGGTGGATAGTTTTCGAATCTGTAAGTGTTATTTGAGAATTTCCAAAGACTGTTTGTCTGATTCTTTCCATTGCTGAACAGTGGCATACTGGCATACAACATGATCCATTGTTTCTTCGTTCTCCAAGTACAAGCGGCATTCCGTTTCTCCGGAGAGCCCTATCTTGTTCATGTGGCTTCTTAGCCGATAATGGCCAGTGTACATGCCAACTACAGCCTGTACCTGCTGTCGATCAAGTTGAAGAAGTTGTCCAGTTCTGACTCCTGATTCACCGCCAATCTTAAATGAGTTAGGCCTGGCAACTCTCTTCATTTGTCTACAAATTGTTTTTCTGTTCACCTCGAGAGAGCTTCTTTAGCTGTGTTATAAGCTATTCCCAGTACTGGTTCTGGCCCTATGAAGGCCGCACAGTGGGGCCGCGGACACAGAAAGTTACCAGAAACTCTAGATGCCTGAAATTTGTATTGCATCTGCCTTGTAAGTATCCCAAAATGCTTTTTAGTTCCTAAAATGATTATTTTACGAAAAATTAGTTTGATACGAGGCGATAGCCGAGATGTGACATATACTAAAATGTATTAATTAAATTAATAATAATACAGAAGAGATTCAGTATTTAAAATAAATTTATTATAACTCTTAAAATTATTAATTGGTGGAAAGCTTATCATAGACGAGTGAAAATGAACAAAAATTAAAATCTGACATAGTTTAAAAAATTTTAACTACGTAAAAACAATAGGGTGGGTCAAAAAAACGAGAGTTTTTAGTTGGGCACTACTCCTAAAGTTTTTGTCTGATTTCAACAATTTTAACCTCATTCAAGTGCCAATAAAACTTTAGACTTTAAGAATTTAATATCAAAACTGACATTTCTCGAAAATTCAAGATAGCGGACGAATTTAAGAAATTAGTATATTTGATCCCTTTGCAAATTTTTGATGTGTGTCACTGGCATAAAATTTATTTTTTTTTCGTGGATAGTACTATCTTTTCCAAGTAGGTATACAGATTGTGTATCATCTTCTTCTTCGATTTCATCAAGTGATACATTAGTACACTTGGGGAAAATAGTGTCTTCTACGCAAAATTCCATTTGGGTGTCCGTGGCGCACACAAAAATATGTTGGCTCTTGAAAGTCGTCAATATTTTTAAAATCGGACAAAAAATTATCAAGTAATCAAGAAAAAAAAAGTCCGTTTTTTTGGCTCGCCTTATTTAACTTTATGTCTACTACGATTATTAATTATCAGAATCTGAATCAGTGTCTCCATTTGTGTTTAAACTATAACTGACATTTGGAGGCAACATCATCGATAATGCTTCGCAAGAAAAATTTTTCTTCTTTAATTTTGGCATTTTTCTAGTGCCAGTGATCATGGGATCCGATGACAATAATAATCTCTTGAATACATCCTCATTGTTTGTTGATCTTGACATTTTTCTAGCAAACCTTGATCGATACAGTTTCAAGTCTTTATTCCGACTCTCGGCCGCTTCTTCGGAGAGTTGACCTACTGGAACAAGGCCACTGCGAATGATGTTCGCTCCATGAATTAATATTAAGTGCACTGTAGGCGTCATGTAGAACCAAGGATATTTATCCACTAATAGCTTAGCGATTTCCAGGCAATAGTTCTTAAACATTTCAACATTAATATTGTGGTAACTGGAAATTACTTCCAGAATAACACCAAACCTTTTTATAATATCTATATCAATTTTTGTTATAGTAGAAGTAATTTCTGAGTTTTCAAGAAAACGTCTGGCTGTATTGCCATCGTTACTGCTGCCATAGCCTTGCTTTGGTTGATCAATAATTAATCCAAGTTTTATCTTGAATTCTTGTTGAATTACTTTTTTGTGTTCGGCAACTATGGTCTTATCATCTGCATTCTTGCACATCCAAACCTTTACTGGCAATTTATATGCGAGGCTCAACAAAAACTCAAAACAACGGATTCGAGCATGTAATATTGGAAGTGAAAAATTAAACAATGCCGGATCACATATCTTTGAAACCATTAAGTTTATGTTGTTGAAGTCTTTTTGCGTATAGAGACACACGTAGCATCGTTGTGTACTTTTATTACCGGTTAAGGCATTTCTTACCTTACCATCAATCATTGACAATAACAAAATGAATCGGACATATAAAGTTACTTCTTGGATTTGGAAAGACAACCCTTCAATATTTTTTAACTCTGCTTCTACACGAATATGTTCTTTTTTAGAAACTTCTGTTGATTCACGCAGAAATTGAATCCTGATTGGACGGCAGTATCGAGGGGATGATGGACATGGATTTTGCCAAATTATGTTCTGAGGGTCTTCCGAATCTGGATTTCCAACCACTAGTTTTAATGGAACCAGCCAAGTAACAAAAACACTCGGATCTGAGTCATCGGGGTTATCAAATCTAAGCTTGTAATTTTGTTGGCCAGAGGAACCATCGAATCCCCACTTGCACACAAGAAACGCATTTTTGAGCTCCTCCGAGCTAAATCTATGCAGGATGTTTTCTTGTAGAATTAGAATTCTATCTGTTGTGTGTCTCAGTAATGATTCAAGGGGGACCTCCGCGCTGGTGGATGTAACATTCAGGTTTTTTGGATAGCATTCAAGTTTTGCTTTTTGTACAACTTTATAAGAAGGAAATTTGTTTTTGTCCTTTTCTCTAATGAGATTATATTGGGCCCGTGACAGACCTGCTTCTACGACAACCGAAAGCGCCTCGTTTGGCTTTAATTGAGTGATCTGCGACTCCTTTGACTTTTTTAAGGCTCTTATGTATTCAGAAGCCATCTCAGGGTTTAAAGAAATTTCCTTTAGGATCTTAGAGGCTGCAACATGCCCAGATTTTCTTAGCTCCATTTGAGCAGCATAGCATATTTCCTCAACTGTGTTTTGTTTACGCAAACTGGCAGTTTTTTGGCGCTTGCTATTTTCACTGCATTCTATAAAATTTGTCTCTGGACGCCCCGTTTTCTGAATGACGTATTTTGAAAATACCAGTTTACTTTCTAACCAAATCCTGTTTGCCTTTATAAAAGTTGACTCATTTCTACCGGATTTCTTCCATTTCTGTTTAAAATCAAACAAAAATTTTGAAATTGGTTGTGCAATTTTATGGAATTTTTCGACTGGGCAATTTGTTATTTGTTTCACATAATCTTTTACAAACTGACATTGCCGATTTGATTTTATAGATGGACATTCTTTGAGTTTTTGCCATAAATCCCTACGGCTGATTTCCATATTGGAGACTAAAAGAACCAAATAAAAAGTTTAAAGTTGGAAAAAAATAAACCCAAGCAAAACCAGAAAACTTTGTAACTTATCTATTGAGGCAAAAAAGAAATATATTATAAATTTTGTATTTTAATTAACTCAGCCATCTTAGATTTCAAAATGGCGAACATTTTTGCACTTATCCCAAAAGTCAAATATTCCACCTCGAACAAGCTATAATTTATTAAAATTGGAGAAACCTTAAATAAGTTATAATAAAATCAATTTATTTCAGTTCTTTTTTACACCGGTAGTAAAATGCACAATTTCGCTCCATGGGTTAAACCGCAAAATACCGCAATAAAGTTTGGTACTATATTCGAGGTAAGGTTTCGAAGAAAAAAGCATAATCAAAGTTCCCACTGAATACGATTGAATATGTAACTTTTTCGCTAGCCATATCAACATCTTTGCGATTTTTTCAAATTTTTGTTGGTGCTTACGTAAACTTTCCCTATTTGCCTTAACAGAACACAGATTTTAAATAAAATGTATATGTAAGTAATCTCTACTTACCACAGTTGAAGGTAGCCATATAAAATTTGTTCAATGTATAGCCTCTCAATTTAAATAAATGCTTTGAAATTGGCATATATTTTAGGCTAAAAACTACAATGCTAACAGATTAAAAATATGGATGACTTTGACAAGCTCTATCAACTGTTTAACTGGCGATAATGTTTCATAGCTGACTTGATTAAAGGTAGAGATGCATAATGTATTATTTACAATAGATTTTTTTGCCTAATTCTTATAATTGCATTTTCGACTTTTTGGCAACTTTTATGCGTCCAAGGCCCCACCGTGGGCCGTTGCGGCCGCCTGCTTCGCAAGAGCATCAGCTCTTTCGTTGCCTTCATATCCTGTATGTCCAGGTATCCAGATCAGTGTAAGTTTATTTTCTCTACCTAGTTTGGTGAGTAATTCCTGGCGGTCTTGGATGAACAACGGCCAGATTCAAGAGCTTTTAAAGCTGCTTGACTGTCCGAGAAAATTTTGATTAACTTGCCTTTCTAGTTTCTTTCTATGACTGTGCAGTCGTATCAATGGCCTTAACTTCAGCCTGAAAAATGGTTGCATGTTTGCCTAACAATACTATAGATATGTTTTCTCGAAATGTATGATTATTCGCCACTTGTTAGAGCAAAATTGTGCTGTGACGATCGGCAAGTAAGCCCGCTAAACACAAAGTCTTCCGCGTTTTATTTATTCCAGCCTCATTCAAATTTAATAACCAGAAAGCAAACAAGACCTAGCAAGCTGAACCCAACCCAAGGCAAACATTGAAACGTACGTATACGTTCTCATTTATCATTATTAAGCCATTTTTCGCATATACATCTTATAGGCGTCCCTAGAGGGTACAACGCAGGGCAGTTTCTTTGCAGAACGGTTAACATATTCAGCGTCTCCGAAATTTGGAAGTTAAAATTTCATTTCTGCATCTCAATGGCACTCCGGGGCCTCATATGGCTCTTATCGAGAATATACGCCGTTTGAATATTGAAAAAGTGGGGTTGGTAGAGAATTACTTGAAGAAGTATGACCTATATTATGAACTGCATGATTGACGACCAGATGCGGCTCCTCTATTTTGGATGGAAGTGTGAAAAGATGGCAATGTCGTGTGATTTTGGACTATAGTGCCGCAGATTAAAGACTATTTCGTTTGCATTCTAGTTGGACCTCAAGCGGAAGGTATTTCTTTATCAATAAATAAATGAACTTGTCTAAAATTGCATAATTATAATCTTAATATTCAAATCCCATTACATATATCTAAGTTCAGCGTCAGTAAGGACGAGTCTTGTTTTATTATAATAGTCATTTGGGTTCACTTTAAAAGCCAGTACTATTAACCGAGAACAGCGTATCCCAAGGCAAATCCCTTGCATTATTAGTTTTTGTAAGAGTTAGCCCGAGACCTCATTTAATATACTGTCATGCAAGGAAACGAGGGACCGTGTTTCTGATTTTGGCAAGCTTTTGAGGTTCTATAGAGTATAAAATTGCAATTTAAATGAAAATACATAGTTTTTATGAAACTACGGTAAAGTCTTCTTAATTAAACTTGTAGCTGTAAAATTGGTATAATCATAAATACGAGCCCGAAATAATTAAAGGGATAATTAGATCGAAATGTTGTACTACTGGGGGATCTCTATGCCATCAACGTAACGGATCAGAAATTAAATACACTGCTTTACCTCGATCCTCGGTTCTAAATCAGAACATAAGCCTTCTTAAGAAGATGTTACGTAACTGTTGTGTTTGACGAGAATTTACATATTCAGCTAATTTAAATGAAACTACATGACAGAATAATAACCAATATTAGTGTTTTTCTATATGGAGACAATGGTTGCTGTTGACTGAATTATCAGATATGAAGTAGATATTTCAACTTCTATTGCTTTCTGTTTGTCCTGATTTGGAAGCAGTTTTTAAAGCTTTTAGCTGCTGTTCCTTTTACATACGAAATTGTTGCGAGTAGGAATGAGCAGTTTCTGCTTCTGGAAGCGTCTCATTGCGATATTTTTTAATGGTCTCAATTATTTGTGTTGGAATGACCATTTTGCATGAGATGGTTTTTGATATTCAGACTTTTTTACCAGGTAAATGACGGCTTTTTAAATTGTGCAACTTTTTTTAATATAGCTAGCTAACGTTGCTAATCTATCCAATTATCTCTATCGGTACGACCAAATATGGGACATTCTGTATATTGAGATCCCACTGTAAAAAAGGACTAGGACATTTTATAACAACATGTTATAGGAGTGCTGTTCTCTCAATCTCATTAACACATCCTGTGGCTCGTTGATGGTATAGCTCAATTTTATGACAGCGAAGAAGAAGTGGAACAAAAATCGAAATAATTAATTGATTTCGACATCAATAATAGAAAAATATAATTAATAATAAAAGAGGAGTAGAGATCAAAATATTCACCCTCGCAGAAGAGAACACACAGAGAGGTAACTAATTATGAGGATGAGACAAGATTTACATCCAGCCCATCAAAGAACAATATTATTAGGCATCTTTCTTTGAGGCTGAAATATCAGTACCGAAGTAGAACATTTAAAACTCGCAGACCAATCTGACGAGGCCTTGAAACCGCTTGAAAACTAAAATGTTTCCCTCTTCACAGTAACTTCATAACTGGACTAGTACCAAGAAGCTCGAAAACTGATCCTTATGTAACAGCATGAAAGAGGCCTAATGAAAAGTGATTGGAAGAAGGTGATGGTGAGGTATCGCCTGCAACAGCTTATCATGCAAGGCCAGATTAAAATTTTGGAAGAATAAGTTCTGGAAAAATGAACCGTGTGGAAGATTCGAAATTTTCTAAATTAAAACTCAGCACACGCAACAATCGGTTACAATAGTGCAACGTGGCAAGATATGTTGTAAACAAGTTGAGAGACATTTAACCTGCAAGTACGTCATAAAACCGAATTCCTATAATGAAATATAAACTCGTCCCGTAAATTTTACAGCTGAAACCAGTGAAAACCGTGCGGCAATAAAACGGTCGACTGGCTCACCACAACGACGTGGAAGTGACGTCGTCCGCAAAAAGTTGAATTCTTCATCGTCTGGGGAATGTTTCGTCGATGTTTAGATGCTATCGGTCATTTGGTTTTTGCCGGATATTCGCCTGCCGCTTTGGCGGACTCCGAATAGCTAATTCACTTTCGAACCGGAGTCATGTTCACAAATATTCGATTGCTTTCGGGAGACCTGTTTTAAGACGTCGCGTCGTTCGGGGGGAATTTTTAAGTTTATAGAGGGCTAATGAGCATAAAGAATCTCGTTTGTTTTGCTGGCATTTAGATAGCCAATGGCGGATAGAAGAGCTGCCCTTTTATATTAAATCGTGCCTTTTTTTTGCTAATTAGTTTTGAGTAATTTTGTTTGGTGTTGCTTCAAACGATACCTCAATCGTCTACAATTTTATAGCTTTCACCTGTTAAATATATTTTTTTAAAGTTTGTCAATATAATTAGTAGTTAATGTAGTTAATAAACCCTCCTGACTATCTTAATTAGGATGTGTTCTGGTAATTTAATCTTCAAATGAAGGCGAGTCTAAATTTTGAAATATTCTTCTGTTAAATTGTCCAAAATGTATTGTACCTAATAAACTCGCTTTAATATCTAAATTAAGATATTATAGATAATTTACATTATACAATATTGGATAATCTTTAAACTGATACACTTTTCAAAAATCCAGATTTCACTCCTTTCTTGGGGACTAAATTTACAAGAAAATATCTTAGTTAAGATATTAAAGAGAATTTATTAAGCGCAATATATTTTACAACTTACTAATATCCTAATTAAAATATTTTCTTGCAAACCTAGTCCTCAGGAAAGGAGGGAAATCTAGATTTTGAAATGTTTATCTATAAAATAATTTTTTCAAAGCATGCCCAATATGGCTAAAATAAATGTGCTTAATAAATTTTCTTTAATATCTTAATTAAGATATTTTATTGTGAATTTAATCCGCAGGAAAGCAGTGAAATCTGGATTTTCAAATATTCATCTGTTCAAAGATTGTCCAATATGGTTGCAAGAATGGTAAAATGAAGTATGCTTAATAAATTATCTTTAATATCTTAATAATTGTAAAATATATTGTGCTTAATAAATTCTCTTTAATATTTTAATTATGATATTTTCTTGTGATTGTAGTCTCCAGGAAAGGAATGAGATCCGGATTTGGAATGCTCATTTGTTTAAAGATTGTTCAATATGGTTGCAAGAATTGTAAAATGCATTATGCTCAATAAATTAACTTTAGTATCTTAATTAAGATATTTTCTTGTGAATCTAGACACCAGCCAGAAAGTGAATTTTAAATTTGGAAATGTTCACCTGTTAAATAATATTTACAAAGTTTGTCCAATATGGCTCCAAGACTTGTAAAAGATATTGTGCTTAATAAATTTTCTTAAAAATCTTAATTAAGATATTTTCTTATGAATTCAGAGCCTAAAAGAGAAGTTCTGTCCAAATTTTGAAATGTTTATTCGTTAAAAAAATCAAAGCTGGTCCAATAAGTTTTAAAATGTATTGTGCCTAATAATACATTTTCTTTAATAGGATATCTTCGTGTGAATTTAGTTCCAAGAAAGGATTGGAATCTGGATTTTGAAATGTTCATCTGTTAAATAATGCTTTCAAAGCTTGTTCAATATGTGCTTAAATCTTTAATGTTTTAATTAGGACATTTTCTTGCGAATTTAGTCCCCAGAAAAGTAGCGAAATCTGGATTTTAAAATGTTCATCTGTTCAAAGATTGCCCAATATGGTTATAGGAATTGTAAAATGCATTATGCTTAATAAATTATCTTTAATATCCCAACTAAAATATTTTCTTTTGAATCTAATCCCCAGGAAGAAAGTGAAATCTAGATTTTGAAATGCTCATCTGTTAAATATTTTTTCAATACTTGCCCAATAATATGGTTGCAAAACTTGTAAAATATATTGTGTTTATTAAATTCTCTTTAATATCTTAATTAAGATATTTTCTTGCGAATTTAGTCTCCAGGAAGGTAGTGAAATCTGGATTTTGAAATATTCACCTGTTCAAAGATCGTCCAATATGTTTGCAAGAATGGTAAAATGTATAAATTATCTTTAATATTTTAAATAAGATATTTTCTTGTGAATGTAGTCCCCAGGAAAGGAGTGAAATTTGAATTTCGAATTATTCATCTGGTAAATAATTTTTTCAAAGCTTGTCCAATATGGCTACAAGACTTGTAAAATACATTGTGCTTAATAAATTATCTTTAATATCCCAATTAAGTTATTTTCTTGTGACCAGGAAAGAAGTGAAATCTGAATTTTGAAATGTTCATCTGTTAATAAATTATTTCAGAGCTTGTCCAATATGACTGCAAGACTTGTAAAATATATTGTGCTTAATAAATTCCCTTTAATATCCTAATTAAGATATTTTCTTGCGAATCTAGTCCCCAGGAAGAGAGTGAAATCTAGATTTTGAGATGTTCATTTGACAAATATTTTTTTCAAAGCTTGTCCAATATGGCTGTAAGACTTGTAAAATGTATCGTGCTTGATAAATTATCTTTAATGTCTTAATTAAGATATTTTCTTGAGAGTCTCTTTTGAAATGTTCTTCTGTTAAATAATTTTTTCAGAGCTTATCTAATGTGGTTGTAAAACATATGGTGCTTAATAAATTCTCTTTAAAATCTTATTTAGATATTTTCTTGTGAATTTAGTCTTAGAATAAAAGAAAATCGAGTCTGCTTTTTGAAAATTCTCCTAATAAATAACTTCTTCGAATCTAGTCAATAAAGTGGTAAGATTTCTTAAATGTATTATATTTGATAAACATTCTTTTAAGATTTAGAGTCCCAATTAAGATATTACCTTGTGAATCCAATCTTCAAGATTTGATATACATTTCTTTAATGCCCTCCCTTCTATTTTTAAACGAATCAAATTTGGAAATTGGAATTGGGAACAGGATAAGGGGTGTATGGATAACATGTTTTGGTGTAAAGTTGATAGATGAAAATTTCAAGATGGCGGCAGGCCGCCATTTTGAAACTAAAATTAAATGGAACCAATACTTTACAGGTAATGCTAGATTAAGTCCGATCTCTTTATTTAACTTTCTATGCATTTTTTTGCAAAATGGTTCCCTTACACCATCCTGAAATTTCCTTTGTAAATTTCAGCCTAAAAATTATTATTCCTGCACCCATTACCGTGTGTCGAGTGTCAATTTGGTCATTTCAAAAAACAGAAAAGGGGCATTAAGGAAATATACTGTATAATTAGAATAGGTAACATTATTCTACGTATCATCAACCCAAATTAAACGCCAGCTGCAAGCGATTCGAAACGTGCGATCCGTGCATTTTACCTGAAAAAAAAAAA
>MU187999.1:0-67782 GCA_016904865.1 Pissodes strobi | reverse complement strand
AAAAAAAAAAACGTGCTGGATTTCAATGCAGTCTGTCTATTCAATTTCAGTAAACTATAGAATGCTCGAGCAGGAAAGTAATGCTTTCCGCTCTAGTTAACCAAGTAACTGTTTACTTCCCTAATTCTTGTCGGAAAGCTTTCGCAAATATTTCCCGCTTGAATTCTCAATTAATTTGAATTTTATGTAGCAAAAGAATTAGCCCTACAAACGCCATCGATGAATAATACAAGGGATCGCCCGGGTCCGTTAATAAATTACATAGACCGTTTAGAAGGAATGTTTGCTGGGTTTTATGATCCCGGGTCAGATGCTAAATTACGATACGGCCAGCTAGACTTATGGTGCAGTCAGTAAGCTCATTCTTGAGGGATATTTAAGATGTTTGGCACTTTAGGACTAGCTTCCGGCTATAAACTTTGCTGACCCTATTATTGGGGAAAGGGGTATACCGTAGTGAGTGGTTCAAATCCAACAGGAGGTGTAAGTTCTATGGTAGTTAATTATATTTAAATTATGTTAATATATATTTAAAAATAGAAATTTTGCTCCTATATTGTCATTGTAAGCTGCACACGGTTTAAATTTGAGAGAACAATACATATTGAATTGTATTTATCTTGTGACACCCATGATGGTACCTATTTTATTATCGGAAATGTCGAGTTCAAAATGTGCGGTAATGATTCAAACATAAATCTTTAAAAAAAAATGAGTTTAGGATGTCTCTCTTTTATTACCGCACTAAATGTGTATACGACGAGTATCCATTCAATAAAAACATTAACGCACAAGGGAACAAATCATAAAAGAAAAAGTAAAGCGAGCGCCGAAGCAGAAAATATGATTGCTCGCAACAGTTTTGTAAATAATTGAAAACCATTTGCTCTTGGGGCAAATTTATCGTCTGCCATAAAGTTGAGGTTGTGTATAAAAGCGAGTAATGACTGTGGAGTGCACATATATATACATGTATTCTTACTAAGATTATTGGTTGGGTTTATTTATGAACGCCCTCGAAATAGTTTATGCTGTCGACGTTTATCCCATTATTTCTCAATATTAATCTAGTTGGCAAACAGGGCTGTAAAAGCCCAACATAAAGTGTGCAATCGTGATACGTTCCCCACTTTGTTCGTATACTTAGCGTTATGGATTTTTATGGCGTCTAAAATACGGGGAGCACACCAGAAGTTATTTAATACGAAGCACATTAACTGCAACGATCGTGATTTTGAAGGGTAGCTTATCCTGGTGACATGCAAAAGCTTCACCAGGTTTTTGATAAGATAGTCGCTAAGCTTCAATGTTGGTGGCGGGAGGATTTTCTTTTGCCCCGACAGCGTGCAGCCTCGCTGAAGTCGGTCCGGAAGGAGTGTTGGAGCTGGCTGATTGAACTTGCAAAGCATAAAAAGGTCACGCTGGTCTGGGTACCCGGAAAGTCGGGTGCTGATGCCTTAGCCAGCGAAAGTCCCGCTCGTAGATACTTCGGACATGATCCCTGTCTCGAAAAAGCCTTAGAGGCCTGGACGGAAGGTTGGGCGGAAGAGGTATGGTTGATGGCTTCGAGGATGAGACAGACGAGGCTCATGATAAATGGGCTCGACAGGGGGTTGTTGTGCCTACTTGGGAAGGAGTGCAGGGCCCTGGTAGGATTCTACACAGGACACTCTATCTTAGGTGGCGCCTGACTCTGCTGAGAATTGCAGAGGAGGGGGAGTGTAGATGGTGCGTGGAGGACGATAAGCCCCATACCATTTACTTACGGAATGCTCCGCCTTTGCGTGGGCACGACTCTGAAAATATGATCTGTTCCTGCTTAATTAAGTACAATTCCAAACGGTACCTACCATAATACGAAAAGGATAGGTGAAAACGTAACCACCTCAGAAAAACCAAATACTACTAGACATCAATGAGGGAAACGATATAACAGTCCATTGTATGCAGCTTACTGGCTCCATCTGGCTCTAGCTCGTACCATTTGTCATTGGGTATTCAATATTTTCGCTCAAAAGCTTGAGAATGCATCATCATCAAGCTTCGTTACGATTTTGAACATTTTAGTGCCATCAAACATAGTGAAAGGTGCTGCAATCTCCTCCAATTGTAAAGGTATGAGTAAATTGCAATATTGGGTAACAGATAGCGTCGATATCAGGTCGGTTAATGAGATAAATAACAAACAGTGCATTTGGGTTTTAAATACAAAATATATTTTTCCCTGTGAGACAATCACACGAGGAAGGTCGCGATTTAACTAACTTTTCCTAATCTAAACAACTACTCCAAACATTAATGCTATAGCACTGTAAAATCTTGACAGCAGCCTATTCATGAGGTTAATCACGAATTGCTTGCCCTTGTGCTCTAAGAGAAACATTTAATCCTACTCTGTACCTTATAATTAAATTCAACCTTTATTATTTGGATTAGGAAAATCCAGGAAATCCTAATCAGGCCTTTTATAACTTGCTGGATTTTTAGTATTACTAATACAACCATTTTTATCTTCATAAACAATAATTGGCTTTACAATGTTTTTATTGATACTTGTTGCTAACGATTTTAACCATACTGCCTTTTAAACAGCTTCAGACAAAGCCATATATTCAGCTTCTGTTGATGTAACAGCAACTGAATTTTCTCATTTCGTGTTCCAACGTTTAGTACAATTTTCAAATAATTTAAATAAATCACCTGTTGTACTTTTTCTATCACTGGCCTCAATGCCAACCCAATCAGAATCGACAAAACCTAGAACTAAATCTTTATTTTCACCATGTGTGTAGCCCTGCAAATATCGCAAAACTCTTTTAATATATTTCCAGAGTTCTTCATTATTCAAGGTTCATTTTATGGATTTGTCAACATGTAACGCCATGTGAAATTTGTTCAAAATAGTTTGTATGTAAGTATGTACTTTGGTACAGATTTTATTACTTTCACGAGTACCATTAAAGACTTTTTCATCATATAATTTTTAAAACTAGTCATTTTTGCAATATTTGCTGTAATCACTACTGAATCATCAACAAATAAAATTACATAAACATTCTTTGATATCTCACTCCTATCTAAAATATAAATACATATGTATAGAGGAATTTGAAAAATCTTTTCCTGTAAGAGACTTTCAAAATCTTCAAACCAACATCTGGCTGCCTGTTTTAAACCATGCAAGGCTTTATTTAATTTATCTAAGGATAGTGTCTCTATACCTGATATCACACCATCATAGGAATTCGTAAGTCTCAGTAGTAAGTGTGCCACTTTCCTCCAGTATAGCTCCTGCTGCTAGAATTCGGATTGGACTTGCCCGCGTGCTCTAAATTATTTTTGGTTTTGGGCCAGAACTTTATTTTTGCTTTCATCCAACATTGGGATTAATTTCTGTAAATATTCCAACAATATTAGCAAATGGAGTGAGAACGAATCCTAGAATGGGTTGCACCCCAAAAAAATCGGAAACAACTTGACTTCATATAAAGTTCCCATTGTCTAGTTCTGTTATGAATTTTAAAATTGTGAAGACATCAAAACTTGGTTAATAATGTCCGCATCAACACGTTTTTCAAGCTATTACCAGCATAATTATCGTGAGGTAATGTAAGCATACATTTTGTATGACCCTTGTATGTTTCCCCACTGTGCTCGTTATAGTATTATATGTATTTTTTACGACATTGAATATACGTCTAATAAATATCATGTCGTTTAGAAGTGGATCCTATAAATGGATTGCTATGAGTCATGCAGCCGGTATCAATATTGAATTGTGAACAAGACAAATAAAATAAAACTCGAGGCTTTCGGCGAATTGAATATATTCCTCGAAGTGAGAAACGTCTGGAAATAAGACAATTTTATCGATAAGATTTACTTTTATTTCATTACATGTCCTGTCCTAGTTCTTATATTAAGTTAATAAAGGTACTGATGCGGCTAAACGTTTAATTTTGCTACGTCTGAAAGAAAATCGCCCACCATTAATTGCATTTTAGATTAAATTAGATAGGAAGCAGGGTGTTCTAAAAAAATTTACAGTATAGGGTATATCGCAAAATTTCTATATACACCCCATTTAACCATCATCTTCGAATTGATTCCAAATTTATCTTTGCAATTTTCATCTAAATCTTCCCCACTTGTGTTTTAAAGAGATGTTTCATTCGAGAATAAGGCCCACTTGTACCCATTCCAACTTTTTTACTTTTGAGTTGGTGCGACCATCTTTTTTCCTGTGATTTTACTAATTGTCTCTGCCATTTTCCTTGTCGTCAGGGTTTCCCAAATCAGTTATATCCTTAACACGTTTGAGAACACTTCCTTTGTTAGCATACTCACAGCTCACCGATTGTGTGATTTTCAATATTTAGGTTCCTCCAAAGAGTTTAAGCTCAGCCTAGCCAATACCTGATCATAATCAATATTAGAATCGAATAGCACCGGATTTTTAATATAATTTATAGGGACACATCCGGTAGAATATTTTTGAACCGTTGCAATTTGAGCAACATGAGTTGCATAATATGGGAGCCACAATTGGCTTTAGCATCATGCAGTATAAATATCTTAAAAGTAGAAGAATAGTCACAGTTCACCGATTGTCTACTTGAATGTTTAGGTTCAACCGTTTTAGATAGCTAAAATAGGTTTGCAACATCTGTCTGCAAATTCTGAGTGAGTTTCTGTAGAAAGCTCTTCGCCAACATTAAAAATTTTTCATTCTTCACAAATTTACCTAAATCATTCACAAACAACGGGAGCCTCTCTGGATATTAAAATTATCCTTACACATTGGACACCATACGACATAACACCTAGGTCTTGCGAGAAATCTAGCATAGCCGACAGATGTTCACTATTAACTATGTCAAAGGCCTTGGCGAAATCAGCGTAAGCACTTTTAACCTGAAGTTTTCTTTCAAGGGAGTCGAACAGGCAACCATATTAAATCCACAAATTGACCACAGTCAAGCAGTCGTGCTGTTCCTCCATAATTATTATTCTCTTATACTTCCATGATAATTGAGACGTTGCCAATGAGGCAGAGAGCTTGCCCATATGCAGAAGCGCCTGGAACCTTAAATAATAATAATACTTCTTCTTCTTCTGTCAGTGCCTATCATCTATGGATGTTGGCAATCATGTTGTTCCATATAATCCTGTCGACAGCCACCCTGACCTCTTCTACCATCTATTTTACCCTGCAAGATTAGTTGACACTTCTCATTACGCATCACATGCCCAAGGTACACTATTTTCCTCACCTTCACACTATGTAAAATTTCTAATTCCTTTTGCATTCGTTGGATCACGGTGTTATTTGTGACATGGTAAGTGTATGAGATCCTGATGAGCACGCGGCGATAGCACCACATTTCAGAGGCTTCCAAGCGTCTAGATGTAGTATCTGTCAAGGCTTCCACTCCATATAGAAGCGTGGAGAATACGAGCACTTTAGGACTTTGTGTTCTTATAGCAATATTCAAGTGCATGTTACATAGGACCTTTCTAAAGCGGTTAGAAATAGTTCTGGCTATGCGGCATCTGATCTCCCGTGAGTGATCCCATTCCTTGTTCTGGCTGCAGCCTAAATACGTTATTGTATCTGCTGTTTCCAAGATTTCGTTATTGACCCTAAACTGGTGGTACTGCGCCTGATCGTTTTTACTAACTATAAGAATTGTGGTCTTCTTGCAGTTAAGCCTCATACCAATCGGTCTATTATTTCCTGTAATCCCTCAGCACTATCTGCTATGAGAACTGTATCGTCCGAATACCTTAAATTATTGCTGATGGTCTCTCCATGGATCTTAATGCCTTCTTCTGTTTCACTAAGCGCTTGTCTAAACAGTATTTCGGAATACGTGTTAAACAGAATTGGTGACAGTATGCATCCCTGACGCACTTCCCGATTCACTGTAAATGCTTGGGAGGTTTCGTTGTCCATACGCACACTCGCTCTCTGGTGTAAATACAGATTAGTTATAAAGCGCAAGTCTTTGTCGTCGATACCAGATTCCATTAGTATTTGAAATAATTTGTGGTGTTGCACCTTATCAAACGCCTTCTCGAAATCGATAAAACAAGCGTAGACATCGCAGTTTACGTCCCTAGCTCTCTGTATCGGGACCTGTATAGAAAATAGGGCTTCTCGCGTTCCCATTCCATGTCTGAATCCGAACTGAACCTTGCTCATATTTTCTTCGAGCTTTCTATATATACGAGAGTGGATGATGTTAAGTAGGATTTTCAGTGTATGACTCATCAATATTATAATTCGGTAGTCAGAGCACCTAGTAGCATTTGCTTTCTTAGGAAGGGGAATAAACGTGGAAACCAGCCAGTCTCTAGGCAATTCTCTCGTTTCATACATTTTATTGAGTAGTCTTGTCAGTAGTTTAAGTTGGGTGTCTCCCAAAAGTTTCAGTATTTCCGCCTGAACATTGTCCGGTCCGGTTGCTTTGTTATTTTGTGGTCGTGTTACTGCGTGCCTTACTTCATCGAGTGTTATTTCTGGGCCTGAATCAGCATGGATAATGGTTTCCGCCTGTTGCTTCTCCTCGAACAGCTCTCCCATGTATTCTCTCCACCTTTCCAGCATTCTTTCATTGTCAGTTATAAGACTACCTTGTTCGTCCAGGACTAAGTTACTGCTGCGTGAGCTAGTGCTTCCTGCCATGGTCTTGGTTTTCTTGAGCAGGTTGAAGGTTCCAAGGCTTCAGTCTCTCTACATTCGTTCTGTAGCCATTGCTCCTTTGCTTCTTTGATCTTTTTGTTGTTTATTTCCTTGTACGCTCTTTCGTTCTTATTCCCGTGTTTGCATCGTTCCTCCATAAGATCCAATATTTCTTCTGTCACCCATTGCTGTTTTTTAATTATTTTTTCGGGTTTTAGTTTATTATCTGCTACAAGGATGCAGACATTTTTTATTTTGCTCCAGGTATCTTCTACATCCATGTCTTCATAATTTAGATCCAGAGATATGTTGTTAATATTGTTGTTTAGTTCCTCTTTAACTTCCGTTTTTGTGGTGTGTTTAGCCTCTGGATGTCTAGGCGTTTTTGAGGTTTCCTTTTTCGAATTTTCTTCATACGTATCTTGTTCTCGCTAAGCAGAAGATTATGGTCCGAAGGGATATCCGCTCATGGATACGTTTTTACGGATTTTACGGAGTTTTGGAATCTCCTGTTTATGATGATGAAATCATTCTGGTTCCTAACGACTTTTGGGGGCGAATCAGCTGGAGATTTCCATGTGTAGAGCCGTCGAGGCGGTAGTTGATAGAAAGTGTTCGTTATCACACTGTCTGTTTCTTGACAAAACTGAATTAGGCGGTCTCCTCTATCATTTCGTAATCTCAATCCAAAATTCCCCACAACATTGCCAACAGAACCTTTGCTCACCTTAGCATTGAAATCTCCTAGAAGGATATTGAATTCTTGTTTCTTTACGCAGTTGTTCACTTCTTTGTTGACAATTATAGCTACTCCATTTTTGTTTTGTGTTGTTGTATCTCCACAGTGATATACATTATATTCATCAATCTTACAGTGGCCTGAATTGGGCCATCTAACTTCGCTGCATCCAAGTATATCCATATTAATTCTCTTCATTTCCTTGATTACATTATTTACCTTTCCGGCTTGGAACAGGCTTCGTACATTCCAAGTACCAAAGTTTAAGTGTGTCAGGCGACCGGGGGGATTCTTAGCACCCTCTCCCCACTGAAGGGGTGCCCGGGACTGAGGGCCCTTTCTGAATAGCTTTGATCCATCATGATTATCTTCAGGAAGTATTTAGCCAGGTAGTTTCCCCTTGCTCTCCTAGCTTTCATCTCAGCCGCTTCTAACCTGGAGAACAGACGCTGTTTGCAGCCGCCCATTCTGGGTCAGACGCTGCATGGGAATCTTCTTAGCTTCACCTTCATGCATGGGTGCATGGGTGGCCCTACCAGTAGCTACGCTACCGCCGGCCTCACTCCCTGGATAAAGGTTACAGAGCCCCTTCACCAACTGCAAGGTGATGATTTGGTGGGAGTAATAATAATGCTGCAGGATTCAATATGGGAGCCATGAATGTACTTTTCCAGAAGTTGGGAAATATTCCCAGCGTCAGAGAAATCCCGAATAGAAGAAACGAGGACCTACTCAGTGGGGCAAGCACGCTTTTGTAAAACGAGTGAAGGCTTATCTTTTAATCCTCCAAATAGTCACAGTTCACCGATTGTCTGCTATTCAATATTTAATTCAGATCGTAAAAATGGGTTTCTAACCTCTGACCATAACGATTGTTGTCAAATTCTGACTGATTTTCTATAAAAAGCTTCATGTCATCCGCGAACATTAAAAATATTGTATTATTCACAAACTTTCCCAAATGTTTCACCAAAAACGCGTGATGAACCACCGAAGGAAACCCGCCTTTCAGGTGCAGTTATTGATCCTTACACATTAAACGCGATCAGAAAAACTTCTAAACCATGCGAGAAGTCTGGTATTTAGCCGACAGATGCTCACCATTAGCTTTGTCAAACTCCTTCGCGAGATCAATGCAAACACTGTCAATCTGAAGCTTCCTTTCACTGGAATCCAACAGATACTCATATTGCAAACATTTTCTCAAATATTTATATTCGGCAATTTTAAGTGAGAGCAGTGAAATGGTAAGTCAAAAACCAAAACATTATAGAGATATGGTAGAAGGTATTATAATAAATAACATTTCTAATAATTCCAATGAATTATTGATAGATTTAACTTCAGACAATAATATTGCTTTAGAAAATAATAATTTTGATTTAAATTTAGGAGAACATGAAAATAATGGTTTGGAAAATAATTTAAATTTGGGAGAAAATAGTGAATGTGATATTTCATCACAAAATTTTAATGAGTGCCATCAAAATTATTCTTCTTCGTTTCCACGATAATTGAGGAGTTACGAATGAGCTTGTGCAGATGAGCCTGGAATAATACTGCGGGATTCAATATGGGAACCATGAATATATCTACTTTTCCAGAAGTTGGGAACTATTCCCAGCTGAACAAAAGAAGTAAGGATCTACTCTGTGGCGCGAGAACACTTTTGTAAAATGAGTGAAGGCTTATCTTTTAATTCCCCAAATTTCTTGAGCTTTTTCGGTGTCTTGATGAAAATCGAAAATCTTTACGCATTTCCGACCCGATTTCATACATTTTCTTGATTTGTTGGGTATACTGTTACATTACCAACGATCCTCTTCGGCCGCCCAACTCAAGTTCTACCAAAAATCCCATGTAATGTGCATGTCCACATTCAGCAGTGTACGTTCGCATAAATAATAGGACGACGGTGACAAGGGCTTCGTGTCAACCGCCTTCCTCGCAAGAAAGTCACGAATGTCGTATTTGACATCAATGCGGCGGGCTTGTTTGCATACCGGTCCCACCGAACACAATGCTGGACTGCGATATCGCGGAGAAAAGCCCCTGGCAACAGAGAAGTTGCAGCTTTAAGCAGGCAGGAATTAATTTCGGATTTAAAATAACGAGTTTTTAAATAAATGATTTCGCATGTTTGGGAGTTCTGAATATAGTGACGTGATGCAAGAAATGAACATTGCTTGAATCAGGATTTAAGGACTAAGCCCCAAAAATACGTTTTAATTCTGATGTGATTGATACCATTATTTATGTAGCCATTTAGGAAAAGCATTATTTTCTGTAACATCGACAGGCTGCTTTGTAATAACTAAAAATCTTGCTAATAAATGATAAGGGCTACCTTTGGAATAACTGGAAATTAAAACCTGAAGTATATATACGCAATTCCACGGTAAGTAATGGACCCGGCTCTTCATTAATTCTGTTTTACGGAAGGCAGACCCCTCAACGTTTTGAGCACTTAAGGCATAAGTGAGAATTTAAGAGGGCCGCAATAAAAGTAACAGTACGTGTGGGCCCCAGAAATGTGATTGTTCACTGCCTGAATGGGCCCCTAATTCAATTAACCTAAGTTGGGTGTAATGAAATACGGAGGCTGAATATATCGGACGGTAATGTAATGTACATGCCGTTATTGTAAGTTTGTTATGAGGGCATTTTCGAGTTTCATTTATCGAGTAGTTCAAAGGTTGCTTTATCAGATGCCACAGGCGGTCGAATATATTCCTCCACGAAATATCTAATATTATGATAGAGTTCATGGAATAGCTTCGGTCATCTGGCCAATCACGCTAATTTTATCTGATTTACTATATTTGAGCTTATAACTCTGCCTATCCTTATACATATTTTTATCTCTAAGTGATCTATGTCCTATTTAAAATTCTGATCTATTATATTTAATTACCAAAACTCTTGGGGTCTTGTGGGGATCGAACCCAGTGCCTCTGGATTGCAAAACAAACCCAAACTAACCATCACTACTGCTCCCCTGAGGAGCTTGGAAATAAATGGTGAATTGCTGTGTTTGTGGGTGATACCTAAAATATGGAAATTATTTCTGCCGAAAAAGTTCAGCAGTGGTCCGATTGTTTCTTACAACGTGTTCAGCTTTAATGTATTTATATATTGCAATTGTACTTTCGCAATAAGTAAGCGGTTTCCAGCTTCTTGAAATTTAAAAAATCATGCACTTTTATAGTCAAACATCAAACAGTTACTAAAAGAAGAGGAGAAGATATAGGAAGCTATAAATAAGATAACAAATACTATAGCTCGAAATAAATCACAGAACGAGTTTTAATGAAGCTGTAAAGGAAGCAAGATTCTTATAAGCCTGATTTGAAGATGTATGAGACTAAAGAAGCAGATATAGTAATGCTTTCTCCTTTAATCGATTAGTGCGATCAAATTTAATTTTAATATGTTATCAAAATATATAATTTGCTGCAAGCAGCATTCCGGACAAAAGTTAGTAGTAAACCGACGCACGCCGACGTGCTATTTGAACCTTCTGCAAAATGCAGATTAAGTTTCGTAATAATATCAGAACATTGCAAAAATGAAGTATGCGATACGGAAAGCCGCAATAAGTTGAGCAAAGAGCTTTAGTTTAAAACCGTTTTGTAATTAACTTCAGTTTATTTTGTCGACGGTTACTGGCGCATCGTAAGCAAGAAATTTCGTGGTTAATTTAAAATCTGTGCGAATAAACTGCGGCCGCTGAAAATGTCCGATCTGCAACATATTACAGGAATATAATTTTGTGCAGGAAATTACCCCATTATTAGGGCAAGAAAAGGAAAGTCCGTAAGCTCTGAAGATAATATAGAATTATAGTCTTATTCCATTTATATTTTTCATCAGAGATTGGCGATTCGTATATCTTTATCTGTTAAAATAACCAAATTGATACCAATGATTGCTTCTGAGGCAACTATCAGTTCATTCAGTCATCTCATTATAATTGGTGTTGCAGGAGGTAACTTCTATTCCCATCGCAGTTATATTAAAGCAAGAAGATAGAGGGCTAGAAAATTTAGGTCCTTAGCAAATTGGAGAAGCTAGATACGAAATAACAAGTAGCTCGAAAAAAGACTTAAGACATGTAGTGAGGCGAGGTAGGTACATGCTTCATTTGAAGATTTATGAGGCTAACGAAGCAAATAGCTGGGTTAAATTGAACCGATTAACATGGAACTTGAGGACAAATAATAACAACTTCAAAGACAAGATGACACACATTTTAAAGATAATATCATGAGCCCTAAAGGCAATCAATTATCAATTATTATTGGAAGTTGCAGATATCGTATGCCCTACTTCTATAGCCTTACATGTATTTTCAGTAACTTATATTCTGTATGTACATACCACCTCACATGAATCCCTTCAGCGTGCCACAACCCGTAGAGGGTTGGAACCAACCACTACACAGTGGATAAAAGCCATGCTAACCAGCCGTGAAGGTACCGAGACCATTGGAGAAACAGTCGTCACAGTCCCATAATGGGATGCTCCCAAAGAGGAGATGACTTAGTTATTATAATAAGAGGTAACGCATGCAAAGTGCGCTCAACCTTGTCAGCACGTGGTGTACACAGATACAGACTAAATGTCAACTCAAGTAAAACCGTAGAAAAAGAAGGAAGCTGAATCCACAAGCACCTACTTTGAGAGGGACAACGCTAGAGCTTCTAAAAGAGGTTAAGTATCTTGGCATCGTTCTTGACCAGAAACTAACCTGGAACCTCCACCTGGAAAGAACCATCAAAACAGCGTTCTGGACCTGTTGACGACTCTGGTAAAACATGAGACCTAAAACCTGATGGTATAGGTTCTGGTGGCCCTATAACATTGTTGTAAAGCCTATTATAACCTACGCCTGCTTAGTGTGGTGGGTAAAAACAAAGGAAATAACAACACAGCGAAAGCTAACAAGAGTGCAAATGCTTGCCTGTCTTGATATAACAGGGGCTTCTTCCGCTGCACATATGCATAAAAAAGGAGGCCTTGACCAGTGTTGCGCATAGAGTCACTCAGACACAAAAACTGAAGTCAGGAAATCTGACTGGTCACCTTAAAATCCTGAAAGACATCCAGATAGAGGCGAAGACCAAACCAACTGATGCAATGGAAATAAAACTCCATTTTGATCGCTCTTTTGAAGTGGTAATCGAAGACCGCAATACTACAGGGGAAAGACTAAAACAACTAGAGAGGGGATCACTTATTTTGATGGATCAATGATGAAAAAAGAAGTGGGATCCTGAGTTTAGCGATTGAATCTCTGCACCTTTAGGAAACATTTCCACAATCTTTCAAGCAGAACTAAATGCTATCAATATAGCAATTTCTGAATGTGCCAAAAAAGCCTAAGAGGTGCAAAGATCTATGTCTTCTTATCAGATAGTCAAGCAGCCTTAAAAGCGCTAGTATCTAGCAGAATCAACTCCCGGCTAATGTGGTATTGTCGGATGGCTGCAGTTCAACTGGACCAATAAGGAACGTGAGCTCGGAATAGAAACCGTCTTTAGATCGGTCCGTGTTCGACGAAAATCAACACTCGGGAGTTTTCGAGTATGAGACGAACGAATCTGGACACTAGAAAGTCGAGGCCTTTAGGGGCTAAGCTGTACGGACGACAAAAGGTGATTGGACGCTCGAAAAAATTGACGTTCGGCAGGGATGTTCGGCGGGCGCCCCTTAAACCGTTAAAAATATTTTGGTACCTAGGGGCTCCATTTAGGGGCCGATTTTGGCGACGAAAAAAAACATAGTTTTGGTCAATTTTGGTCGGCGAGCGGTCCTATACACGAAAAAAATATTTTCGGGACCTAGGGGCTCTCTTAGGGGCCTAGGAGCTTTGACGTCAGAATGGCTTCAAATTCGGGTTAGGGGGGTTTTCGACGATGCCGAGTTCGAATCCGAGGTCGGCGGGAACCCACCGCCAACGGATTCTGTGATAGAGACCGGACGAGGTCGAATTTTGGTTTTGGTCGAACGAGACCCTGAAAAGGTAAGTGTCACGGTTTTGACTTAAAAAAAAGTGTTCCACACGATTTTTGATAGGAGGAACCCATTTCCCGCAACGGGTGCCCAACGTTTTCAAATAGGGGAAATCGCCAATTTGGATGACGCGTAAATTTTTTTAAAATTAAATTTTTACGTTATTTTCATGTAAATGGATCACTTTAATCGATTCCGGCATGAAAACGGCAATTTTGAAAAAAAAATTTTTTTGGAAAATTTCAGGGTATATGGAAATGGGTAAACAGACTCACCCTAATGTGGGTATCAGGGCAGAAGGGTATGGAACGCAACGAAGCCGCTGACCAGCTCGCACGGAATGGTGCACAGACTGTCCTTTGTGGGCCTGAACCATTCCGTGGCATCACTTGAGGGCACGTAATGAATGAACCCATAAATTGGGAAAAAAGGCGGAAAGAAACACATTGAGCTAATATACCTGGTCGGAGACAGGCCAAAAGATTAATTTTTCACTCATTTAACTACACAAAAAAGTTTCTCAACCTGGAAGAAAATTAGATAAAACTGATCTTAGTCCTTCTGACTGGACATGGCCTCTGGGGGTACTACCTCAAGAAAATGGGGAAAACCATTGACGAACAATGCAGATTCTGCTAAACTATCGCTGAGACGTCAAGGACGAATGTCAGGCACTGACTCGCCAAAGGTTGAGGTATTTTGAACATGTCCTTTCGCCTTCTTCATCAGATGATTCTCCTGAAGAGTCAACTTTTTTCCCTTTTTGGGCTGACTTGGTTTTACAGGAACTGCAGCTTTCTTTTTTTTTGGGCTTTGCTTTTTGTTTGGTTTTCTTTTTTTATGATTCGTTTTATATGGAGTCTCCGTAATATGTTCAGCGGATCCGGAACGGGCACTCTTTTTGCCTGGATTCAAGATAGGAACGGGGCTTATTTCGCTAGCAACAACAAACTTCTGTTGCTTGGGAGTTGCCGGTGTTTTAGGACTATCTAGCTTGCTGACATTGTATGCCGGATGGACCGGGTTTAGATATGTCCTCTGTAGAACTGGTTAACTCTATTGGATGATCAGGAATGGGATCATTTTGTAGAGCTTCCATAGGTGGATTTGGAACTGCTTGATTAACAAATGTGTCAAGAAACTCGTGGGGTCCAAACTTATGAGGATTACAGGGCAACAAACCCGCCTTTTCAAAACCGTTTGCAACTATTTCAGCAGTGGCCGCTTTTTTCTAACCATTTCCAAAAAAAGTGTCGCTACTTCCCTATCAGCATGATTTCGTAGCCACGTTACGATTTCTTGTGCATATGTGGTGACATAAAAGAAAGTGACATAAAAGAAAGACCAAATGGTGACAAAAGAAAGTTCTAGAGTCTGCATCTTGTGCGAATTGTGAGAAGGGAGGCACACTATGTTGACATGATTACTTCAAGCTAGGTTAATCACCTCAATGTTTCTGGTATGTGTACAGTGACCATCAAGTACGAGAACAGCTGGATTATCTGCTGTGGGCTCTACATACTTTATAAAATGATTAAACCAATCGGTAAATAATTCCGACTGAATCCATCCTGAAGGGTGACAGGCATAAATGGACCCCCAGGGTTGTTCCGTCCATAAGTTCTTGCTTCATATTTTTACGAGCAAATATCACTAGTGGAGGAATGAAGTGACCCGCGGGGTTCATGCTTTTTACCCCTTAATCCAACAACTTTTGTATGCTTGTGCTGTACCAAAGTGATCCCCGTTTCATCACAATTATACACATGTGATGGGGAATGCTTGATCTTTTCCATAATGGGTTCGTAAATATCAAAGAACTTCGAAACAGCTTCACGTGTAAAACCTTTTGCTCTTACGTAGAAAAGCTCATTGTGTCGTCTCATAAAATTTCGGAGCCATCTTTTACCAGCTTGCTCCTTTTCTTTAGAGAACGGATTCTTTAAATTGTTACGTTTTGCCAGCTGTTAAGCCATGCATCGCACATCTCTTCGCGAAAGGCCAAAACATTTTTGTTACATATGAAGGCAATATCCAACCAGTTCCTGCTCCAAGTCTTCCGGTAAAATCATAACGTTCCAAGGGACATTGAAGATCCGAGATGCTTTATAGCTACCCATTTCTTTATTTCGCATGGCTTACTTAGTTGCAATAAGTTACTAGGTGTCAATCGAGCTCCTAATAGGGGGAGCCCCATATTAAGACACCCTTATCTCCCCGTAATAGGAAACCCCGTCCTCTAAGGTTCATAGCCTCAAAAAATAAATGCCATGGTTTTATTATTGAAAATAAACGTAAAGCATCACAGTTTACTATACAAAGCTTCATTTAATGAAAAAAAAAAACAAATCCTTGATTACTTACCTTGCCGTAGTAATTAATTAAAACCGATGACACGAATAAACTTTCTGAATATTTACGTTCAGGTAACATGGGCTCACGCTTTCATGTTCTTTATAAAACTGGTGATCATTGGTGCAATGTAGGCAAACGAACATGCTCTGCAAGATCCAATTAGTCTTGTACTCTCATTGTCTAAGATTTTGGATCTCCCCAAATTAGGAAACCTCCCCATATTAGGCGACTTTCCTCTACCAATAAATAATATAAAAATGGTGTTTAGCATTTTCATGGAAAATAATACGGTTGTCTTAGATGATGATCGCTATGGTGGTAGTAGTAATAGAAATGATGAATTGTTAGAAATCGAAAAAGGCAATATAATTATTAGCACAAACAGTACTAATGATGATTGTGACGATATTCAGATGCAACTGAATATAGATAGGATGGCGGTGTTGATGGGATTGAATGAAAAAAGCACTGAAATAATTTCTGGTGATGTTTATTTAGCCTTAATATTTTACTTTACATTTACATAGTTTTTTAAATATGGATTTGTTGCAGCCACAGACCAAGAAAGATGATTTGCGCATAACTTTCGGATCCCTTTTTATTGCGAAACATTAACTTAAATGGTCATACCATCAGAAAACTTATTTATATTGGCTCATGCTAACCAGGACTTGACGATAATTTTTCAAATTCCATTTAATATCAACTAAAGAAAATTTAACACCCCATGATATGATATTCGTAGCGATAGTTTTAATGTTGATGATAAAAACAAATGAAAGATTTTCAATTTTTAAAAAAATTAATAGAAAGATAATTGCTTTAAATTAAACCCCAAAGGGATATTTTGATGTTACTATGTTTTGGCCAAGCAAAATTTGCTTTTTCGCGGACATTTAGAAGTTCCTTTCAGTAAGAACAAACGAAATTTCTTAGAAATCCTGGACCTGTTGAATAAATACGATTCAGCCAAAGCTCAGCACCTTTCGAAGACAAAGAAGGTATTATTAGAAATTATAGAGGATGTAAAAGTGGTAAAATATTTTACGTTTATAGTGGATTCTAGTTTGGATATTTTCATAAAAGAACAGCTCTGTTTTATGAAATTATTGCAAGAGCAAAAACAATAGCTGATACTGTTCATGATTGCCCACAGAAAATTGTTCAAATTTAGTGTTTTAGCTTTGGACACTTTTATAGAGACAATGAAACGTAGGTTTCAAGATTTTTCAATAGAGTATTACATTACATTTATGCAGAATTCCCTGATCTATGCCGTAGTCGCATAGAAAATTATATACGTAAGTACTTATTAGAGATTACTAATAATAATTGTTCACAAAGCTTTATTATTAGAGATGGAAATAGGGAAATTGAGCCTATTCAGCGTCTCGAAACGATCCAATAGAAATTAGAAACGTGGAAAGCCAGACACAAAGTGAACTATCGTTCTATTATTTATACGTAGAACAATCCCCCCATTGTCGAGGATTTAAATATTATGCGCATTATTGAGTTTTGTATAGAACTGGCGCCTACAGCAAGTTATTCATGCTTTTTATATGCCTTATTTGTTTGCCGGATATTTAAATAAATTTTATTTTTATTGTCCGTATCGAATATAATAGACCCTAAATAATGAATTATGCTGTTGATTATTTAACATTTTAGTTTCGTTATTTTTTTGCGAATGGCAGCAACTTCGTAACATTTTATTTCCCACATAAAATTCTATGTTTTTTTTGTATTATATATGAATTATTAATCTTCTAAAAATAGTTTTAGAGGTTTTGCCAAGTTTGTGAAGGCTGGAGGTATAGGTTTGCACTTCATGTGTGCAGTACATTTACCATTTTTTTTTAATTTTACGTTTCTGGACCATGTTTCTTAAGGAACTAAAAGAGGAAGCATATTCATTCTAACTGAGAGGAGCGACAATGATACTATTACAGAGTAGGAATGAGTGAGTTGATCACCACTCTTTCACATGTCCTGGGCGGGAGACCCAATGCTAAGTAGATATGGAAGGCCCTCCCCTTTCTGGAGACAGGGGCAAGATAGAAAATAGAAACTAATATTTGAACCACTTCTTATCAGATTCTTTAATGGCATATGGAAATTACACAACATTGAGAAAAAAAAAACAGAGAAAATATCGTAAGATATGGCTATCTAATGAGGTGTGTGGCTTTTCAAGAGAACCTCGGTCGATGTCAAGGCTGGTATGAAAAATAATGGTATCGATAGATATTCAGGAGAAACAGTACCTAAGTACTTAGGAACTGAAGATCTGCAATTTGTATTAGCTAGAGTAGGTAAATGTTGAAAGGGAGACTCTATATTTGACAGTTGAAGAAACAATAGAAACAGGTAGGGAAGTAGGCAATATCCTAGCTTCGCAGCATCGGAGCTTAGACTGAAAGCGTTTACTAAGAACGGCGCAGAATAATTGGTTTTATTTATGGTTCTAGCATATATTAAATAAGGTGAGGCTGACCGCTTGACAATTGGAGCCAAAATAGAGCATAGAGGGCGAGTAACCAGAAGGATACTACCATAGTTTAGGGGGAAGGGTAGAATTTTCCAGTTTTTTTTATTATTTTTTGAACTAATTCAAACTAACTCAAACTACTAAAATGTTTATACTACTAAATATTTATCATCCTGTCCTCAATTTGAACTTGAAAAATGTTATGTAAACATACTGCAAAACAAACTTATAAGCAACGCAAGCGATCACTTGCATGCGGATGTTCTATACCAGTAACTCTTAATCTGGCAGCTGAATCCAACTCTGGAAATGCTACCTCTGGATTAAGTCCCCCAAACCAAAACGCCTACCCTAATGACCATATGCTCACATGGGTGCGGTCCTCCCTGGATGGTAGTTAAAGTGAATTTAAAATTTTGAACGAAATCAACTTAAACAAGTTTGGTGTTGAGATTAAATAGCCAAAGCTAACTGTTAAAAACTTTATTAAAAACAGTGGCCAAGACCAACAGCGCATTTATTTTGACATATTTCGATTTGGTAAACATAAATATAGATCTGGATTTTAATACAAAATATCTTATGAAGAATACATCTGCACCCTAACCTCTAGATCTGATTGTTATACTCTTAAGGGTAGGATATTTTAGATCCAAAACCTCCAATTTAAAATAAATAGTTTAAAGACCCGATATGAAGTTTGTCTTTGTCGTCTAACTGGGGTTTTCAAATTTAAAGACGAAATTTTCACTTCAAACTCTATTGAAATATGAAACCAATTTTTTTTTTAGATAATGCATATATTTCGACACTAAACTTTAAGGACAAAGTTTAAGTTTTGACTTAGAGCTCTATATTTTCATTTTGACGTCAAAACGTTGAATACTGGGCATTTATTTTAAGATTACAATAATTCATATTTCGATTCTGTTGCATAAATCTTGAGAACAAATTATACATTTTGATTTTAAGCTGGACGTCTAAACTTGAACTTAAAAGCTCTCAGGAGAAAGGAGAGATTTTGATTCTAGGCACCATTTGCCGAATTTAACGCGTTAAATTTTAGGACCATATTTCGATTTTATCGTAAAAACTTTGAGGACAAAGATAAATTTGGACTTAAAACACCAAATTTTGATTTTGATTTTAAAACAATGATATAAATGCATTTCATTTTTCAATTTTCTTCCTGGGAAGCATCCGAGTGTAGCTATGCAGGAACATGTCGACAGATGTGCGCTGAACTATCGGCTTGCCTCAGTTCCCAGCCAGAAATGGAAGGCTTTTATTGGCAATCCAAGTCGAACAAGAAACTACCTGTAATATATCGTCACAGATCCTCAAATAGAGTGCGATAGTGCAGATATGAATGCCAAACTATACATTGCTATTTTCTGCAACGGAATATAAGGATAGGCATCATGTTGCCAGAATTATTCATCAGGATCTTTTTTCAGGAAGGAAGACACCGGGGAACCCCCTACCTGTTGCGCCCTTGGCCTGCGCATATCATGAGGGCACTCTGGGCTGTCTGCATTCAACGTTCGACCCTGCCTGTTGTTCTTTGATCGGCTTCCTTCTTGCCGTATGAAGCCTGTGACTATTGCCGGTCCCCTTAGTGAGGATCTCTAGGAAAATTTCGTCTTCCAGCAGGGCTCCCAACTCTGTTGTTATGTCGACTCTCTCCCACTCACAGTGCCTGAATTTGAAAATCGTATGAGCCGGAATATCGACTTATCCGTAGTAGATGCATTGGTCTTTCTCCGACTTGCCAATTCTCCTGGCGTACCTACGTCATAAACGACCCGTGTCTGGTCATGGTCTACGTCAAAAAGTAGTCGATTCTGCTGTGGGGACAGCTCACCCACCTCTGTATCACAGGGAGGAGGCACTTGGTCCACTGAGCCACTTCCTCTAGGGCGTCCCACTCTTCTTGCCAGTTTTGTCGTGTGATGGCTCGCTCTTCCTTCATATCGGTTGAGGTCACCGCGCCCCTCTGCCAAAGTCTCATCATCAGGAACTAGCCAGCATTCTTAGACTTTTTAACCAGAATCAGGTTCCTTATTATAAATATAAACTTCAAATAGTTCTGGAAAACTGTGATTTTCGACTCTACTGGAGTTGTACAATCTCAGTTAACCAAACGGTGATGCATATCTAATAGACCAATATCACTGTCGTAAACAAATCCTCGATCGTTGGAACCTTTGTGGCAGTGTCAGTTTAATCCTGTCGATATAGTGTCCAATAATAGTTTAATTATCGGAGTTGTGCCGAAAAGCCTCCTAAGAAATATCGAGAAATGCAGAAAAATGTTATACGTTCGACCGCAGGAATCGTTCAGAAGTTCATGGGAAACTTTCAGCAGAGCTTAATCCCTTCGATGCTTAACGCATCTGAGATTAAGTGAATTTTCCTCTTTAAAAGGAGTGTTAATGCCGGAAAGCATGCACATCGGGATAATAATAATAAGTGCCCATCATCATATTATCAGGACAAGCGTCGAAAATGTAGCCATCTTTGAATCATAAATTTCGAAATTAATGTTATATGAAGCTTGATTCTCAACCGTGTTTTTAAATCTGGCAAGGGTATTTGGATTGCACGTGATTCTGGAAAATCACTGTGTTTTGCCAAATTCAGCTTCTGGAGAATCATCACCTTTACTTATTTAAATTAAGTTTCAATTGAATGCCATTATTCTGTTTAGTACAGCAAATAATGAAATAAAAAAATAGCTATTAGAATGAGAACCCATACTTCAGCATGGAACGCTTATTTATATATCTTCTAGCAAAGACAATCATAATATGATTGTCTTTGCTTCTAGGAAGCAACAGAAAAATGATGAAAATTATTTCCCAAATCTATAGAATGTATCTATTAGTTAAAAGGTATTCTAGATTTATTAGAGTTACCTACTCTAAATATAACTTCTATATGTACTTAACCACATACAATACAGATAGTAATTTAATATGTTGGAGAAAATGGGAAATTGAACTATTAATAATTAGCTTTCAATGGCACAGTTAATAGCTAATATATTAGTTATTTAGTGCGGTATGAGCGTTATTAGAGTCATGAGTGGAAAATCAACGAGTGCCCTGATATGCCATAGCGCACGTGTAATGTATAACATTTTATCTACGACCTAAATAAAAAAATTATTTCTTTTATTTTTAAGTGAAAAATGTTAAGGTTTAATAAAACATGAGTTACATAATAAGTCATTATAGCAGTTTCGGTACGTAAGATCTTAAGGAACTAATTTCCCCAGCGCGTAGGTCATATTCCATTACCTTTGGAAGAGGAAAGGAAAGACATATGTCCTTGGCATAGTGCTTTCAGCAAGAGCCATTATCAGTGCCAGACTTTCCTTTTTTCTCCTTCATTATCAACACTTTTTACACAGCCTTCACATTTGTTTCTTCCATTACCTTTGGCGGATGCGCGCGACTGGTTGGTGCTGTAAACCTGGCTGTAATATATATTAGTTGAAATTCTAATGATCTTACGCTATACCTAACCTGACCACATATCTTATAAACTGAGAGCAGTGCCAAGTATGCAGCTCCAGACTGTTAAAGAGCCACAAAATGTTAACCTTCTTTTGATCGTCCCAGGTGATCAATGCCTTTTCTCACTGATGCAGAAAGGAATCTTAAAATTCTGGGCACGCAGTGGTTGAAACAAGCTTGCAGCTTGTCAACTGCTACCTTCCAGGTTTCACAGACATGAAAGTGCTCGTCCGCATCGACGCTAGATAATACGGCTAGCAAAAAAACCATTTCAATTAAGAATCCTCCGTTCTATATGTTGCAAGGTGATCACATCGAATCCAAATAAATACCAGCGGTCCATAAAACGCCGATTGCATCATAAAAAGAGACTTAACACCACTTTACGAAAAGGTCATAAAATTCCTATAGCAACCCCAATAAGACCACCATAGTGCACTATGTTAAACGCCTGCAGCTCTAGACTGTTAAAAACCATTACAGAATCAAATTGACACCGTTGGTACGGTGATTGTTGGCCGTAAATGCCCCGATCCTGATGATCGTAAAGAGTGTGTGTAATAAAACTCGATGTGTACACCGCACAAAGCCGGCTTTATTGCTTTGCCAAACGTAATTTCGCCTTAGTCACGTATCGCGCTTTATTTTGCGCTTTTTTTCAAGATGGCGATACTAACAAACTGTTGATTGTCGATTAGATATTCCGTACCGTGGCTGATGCTCGAAAAAGTATGACCAATATGGAGATAATACGTTCATTACGGGAATAATTGCAAATTACTTCAAATTAGCGATCAATGATTTATATTGTGTCGAAATCGTGAGGGGATTAATTCGCACTTTAACCTATTAGCAATATTTTTTGGACCTAAAAAGTCTAATTTAAATGGTGTTAATTATTACTGAAATACGCTACTGGTATAAGAAGTCAGATATGATTCATGAAAATGGGTCAATTGGGCGATCTGTGAGTATGTGACAAAGAGAAGAAATAGCTTCTTTAAACAACACGACTTAGGTATGACGTGGGGATTTTGTTGCTTAAGTAGAATGGACCTATGCCGGTGAAAAGAGATGATAAAGAAGCCTTAAGGACTTAATTAATTTACCCAATAACTATAATGCGCATGTCTTTTTGTTTGAAGTATAGTGAGCTTATGGCTTCAAAGTTTATACATCTAAATCGAAGTATAGTTGAAGTGTAAGCTTCATCCTAAAAGATACCCATCAAAATTGATATATGGTATAGTATAAAGAGTTAAAGTCCAGCTGTCAAGCTTGAAATCAAAATTTATATTTTTGCTTTCAATGTTTATGCAACAAAAGGGAAATATGAATTATTGTAATCTCTCAACATGAATATGACGTTTTAACGTCAAAATCGGAATATGAAGCTTTAGGTCAAATTTTAAATTTTGCCCTTAAAGCATTTATTTACGTCAAAATCAAAATTTAGGCTTTCTCAAGATGTAATTGAAAAATTCAAATATAAAATGTAATGTCAAAATAAATGTGTTGTTCTTAACGTTTTTAAATCAAAATCAATATGTGAAATTTTAAATTCAGTGTCAAAACGTAAGCTTCATCCTAAAAGATAACTCATCTAAATTTGGTATATGGTATAAAAAATTAAAGTTTATTGTATATTCTTAGAATATTTACCATAAAGTAGAAATGACAATCTTAAAATCCAAATTTATATATTTGTTCTCAATGTTTAACAACAAAATAGAAATATGAATGAATTATTGTAATCTCACAAAATGAATACTACTCAACGTTTTGATGTCAAAATTGAAATATATATGAAGCTTTAGGTCAAAATTTAAATTTTGCCCTTAAAGTTATTGTATCAAAATCAAAATTTAGGCTTTCTCAAAATGTGTACAAATAAAATGTGAAAATAAATATGTTGTTTTTAACGTTTTTAAATCAAAATCAATATGTGAAATTTTAAATTCAATTTCAAAACGTAAGCTTCATCCTAAAAGATAACTCATCTAAATTTGGTATATGGTATAAAGAACTAAAGTTTATTGTATATTCTTAGAATATTTACCATAAAGTAGAAATGACAATCTTAAAATCCAAATTTATATATTTATTCTCAATGTTTATACAACAAAATAGAAATATGAATGAATTATTGTAATCTCTCAAAATGAATACTACTCAACGTTTTGATGTCAAAATTGAAATATATGTGACGCTTTAGGTCAAAATTTAAATTTTGCCCTTAAAGTTTTTGCATCAAAATCAAAATTTAGGCTTTCTCAAAATGTATACAATAAAATCGAAATATAATGTGTAATGTCAAAATAAATGTGTTGTTTTTAACGTTTCTAAATCAAAAGCAATATGTGGAATTTGAAATCCATATTTATATTTTGCCCTCAAAGTTTTTATGTAAAAATCGAGATGTAGTCAAAATGTAAGTTTTATCCTAAAAGATCACTCATCAAAGTTGGCATAAGGTACAAATAATTAAAGTGTAATTTATATTTTCAGAATATTTACAGTCGAAATGTCAAGCTTAAAATCAAAATTTATATTTTTTTCTTAATGTTTATGCAATAAAATGAAAATATGAATTATTGTAATCGCTCAAAATAAATACGATCTACTGAACGTTTTGACGTCAAAATCGAAATATCTATATATGATGCTTTAGGTCAAAATTTAAATTTCGACCTTAAAGTTTTTACATCAAAATCAAAATTTAGGCTTTTTCAAGATGTATGCAACAAAATTGAAATATAAAGGGTAATGTCAAAATAAATGTGTTTTACCTCAACGCTTTTAAATCAAAATCAAAATATGGAATTTTAAATCAAACTTTGTCCTCAAGTGTTTACTTTAAAATCCAAATATGTTTAAAATCTCCATTTTATCCTAAAAGATAAATCATTATATTTGGTAAATGATGTTAAGAATCAAAATCTCGTATTTATCCTGACAGTTTTTAAGTTAAAGTTTAGACGTCTAGCTTAAAATCAAAATTTATACTTTGTTTTCAAGGTTTATGCAACAAAATCGAAATATGAATTATAGTAATCTTAAAATAAATGTGTTCAACGTTTTGAAATCGAAATATAAAGCTTTAAGTCAAAATTTAAACTGCCCTTAGAGTTTTTGAATGAACATTCAAATCAAAACGTGAAGTTTAAAGTCAAAATATATGCATGTTCAAAAAGTAAACAGAGTTTAGAGCTTGAAGTGAAAATTTCGTCTTTAAACTTGAACATTTTGACGTCAAAATCGACACATGAAATTTGGAAGTATGGAATTTTAAATCAAATTTATATTTTGCCCTCAAAGTTTTCACATAAAAATCGAAATATGGTCAAAATAAATGGTTTATCCTAAAAGTTAACTCACCAAATCGGTATGTAGTATTTGGGATTAAAATGTATTCCCTTTTCTCAGAGTTTCTGCGTTAAAGTCGAGATGTCAAGCTTAAAAACAACATTTATATTTTGTTCTCAAAAGTGTATGCACCAAAATTGAAACATGAATTAATTCAATCCCAAAATGATTATGATTTTTGGTACCTATTTAACGTTATGACAAGTCAGTATCGAAATATGACACTTTAGGTCAAAATTTAAATTGTGGCCTTAAAGAAAATCAAAATGTAGGCTTTCTCAAGTTGTATGCAATAATATCGAATTTAAATGTCAAAATAAGTACGTTATTCTCGTCGTCTTTTCTCGTGATTTCTGCAACTTTTCTTCTTTTGTCGAGTGCAGAGGCTCAAAACATTCGCACCTCGACTCCTGGAGCATTGGCAGTTTCGCAAATTATTGATCTGATGATCCCATAATTTGGTCCTCTTCTTCAGATCTATCGCGAAAGGGTTGTTCTTTCTACGTTGCTTTAAGAATGGTGGTTTTGCTTTTTTTTTGCAAGGTTCTAACTCTTGAATATCGGTTTTACTCCAGGACACAATGGCACATGATTATCCAAGTTGATTGCTCTAAAAAGGCTTTTACTGTTCAGTTGCGGTTTTAACAGTTGTTTAACTCCCCTCTCGAGTTCAGATGTTATTTCCCTTTTTCAACACCTGATGATTAATTTTCCGTGATTGCTGTATTTCCAGATATCTATAGGTTTTGCCCTCCTGCATCGATACAATTGTCTCACCACTGGCCGTGTTGAACCTGCCCGCTTGCAGGTTTCCACGCCCTACCTGTTTGAAACTGCATCTGAATTCCTTTCAAGAAATCTTCAACAATCTTTAAATTCAGCTGTTTCTTCGTGACTCCCATTAGCTTTAGATCTTCCATATAGAGTTTAAGTGTAATCTTATCGTTCTCTTTGATTTTAAATCCATATTTGATGTAATTCAGCAGGGGCCTCAGAGTGAACTCAAGGAATCACCCTGAAAGAATCCTCTTTTGATGTTGATAATGTCGGTCTTCAGAGTGAATTGTGGATCGGTTTCCATCGCGTGCCTATTTTCTTAGACAATTATGATTATTATTATTATTAACAGAAATTATCGTACAATTTTACTGTAGAAATTGCTGTTTAAAAACTACAACTTCCTGATGAAGTCAACGAGTTCAGCGTTGACGTGCTCTAATTCAATCATACCAGTTCGAATACAATCTATATTTGAAAATGTTTACCTTCATTTTAACAAATACGACCTATTTTGTTATAAAGCATCTCTGTAGCCAGCCCAACTACTTCTTTGCCAATTCATTAGGGACGAAAATAGGTATGCTGTCCCTTTATGTGAGAGGATTCGTCCAGTGTAAAACATGTTTTATCCTAGGCCATTATCAGCAAACAAGACAAGCTCAGTGTTTCGTGTTTACCGTTTCCCTCGAATTGCTGATATTGTAAACACGAGCTAATTACAAAATGGTTTTAAGCTAAATCTTTTAGTTTTGGTGTCTATTTTTTGCGGTAATGAAACTGAAATAAATCCGAAAGCTATTAGTTGATATATTTCTTTTATTTTGTTGCATGTGTCTTTTGTCTTAGTATTTATTTCGTATTATATACATTACATGATGTGTTTTATATTAATAATATTTCTTTTTGCAGGTATGGGAATCTTAGCGTATGAACTACATGTTACGGTAAGATAATTCATTTTGTTGATTTGAGGATGTTATTCGTTGTTGTTTTCAATAAGAAGTTCAGGTAGGAATATTTCGGATTTCAATTTATACCATCGGAAGTCACATGTAAAAATTATATCATAGTTAACTTGTTAATTAGAACATATTTTAGTGGAATAATTGTCTTATATAAACCATCGCTGATGATATTCGACATTTTCAGATATCAGCGTGTATACTATATATGTAGGTTTTTTTTAACACGGTCGAAAATCGACAGAATCAAACAGCTTCCAACTGGAATAATTTCCCTTTGCTTCAACTGTGTCATGTATTTTTAGATACCATTATGCTTTGAAGTCCATTCGAAAAAACGGTCCTGTTTCCCAGCGTCACCGTTTGGGACTCTTATTTCCTTTTTACCGAAGCGAACGTATCAGATAAACCTGTCATCAAAACAAATTCCTCTCGGCAATATTAAGTAGCATTTTCGTGGTCCATTTTTTTTTAAATTTTATCTCTTTTTTTGCGGATGAATTTTATAAACCTCGCGTTCGGCGCCACACACAAAATGGAAGTATAAAAGCGGGCGCGAGTTTTCTCATCCATGGCAAATTCAAAAATCATTGTTCGAATCCAGGCGTGCTGCTAAAGCGTTCTTTTATCATTCCTGTTGAAACTGACAGAGCCGCTACGATGTTGCCGAATTCTGTTTGTAATTTTGCATCGGCCAATGTTGCCGAAATCTGGTCAGCTTTGTACCTGGTTTGGTTTTATTGGTTAAACTTCCCTGGATTTATTGCAGTTTTATACTCTGTAGCAAATGAAGTTAAGTAGGCCAATTTGTTTTTTTCCTTAAAATTTTATTATTTATAAAATGTATTATTATGTTTGTTTTGCCATTTCTTTTTTCGTTTTGTTTATAGATATTGAAAGTAGATAAGCAATGCTCGTCCTGGCTTCAATTTGAGGTTCGATGAGGCATTTTTTCGTGCCAGACACGAAATGAAAGGGATGTTGCAAATTATAACAGAATCGTTTATTAAATGACAATTATTTCACACTAAAATAACATATTTTGTATATTTTATTAGAATACATAATTAAGTAATTACGCATAAAAAGTAATGCGCAATTGAATCAGTATTATTGATATCTGTCTAAAACTGTATAAATATATATTATATTATAGTTCAAGTTGATGCCGCAACATCTATCTTACGAACTAAACGCATCAGTCCTTACATTTTCTTATAGAGATTTACATGTAAAAAAGCGTGAAATTTGAACCAGAACTAATATTACTTATCTACTGACGATTTATATATTTCTAAATTTCGTCAAGAGGAATTATCTGATCTTGCCAATTTTAATTTGATTTGGCAACGTCTTAGAAAAAAGCCTGCCAAAGAAAAAGCCTTGCAGGAAGCAAAAAAAAAGCGAGCAGGCAGAAACGCCTGTTACACTTCCGAGATTTAGCTGATGCATGGAAGTTTTATCTTTTGATTGATTGTTTTTTTTTTCGCTTGTTTTCTTTTTGTACCGTCCCTAGTATTTTATGAAATAGAGAAGCAAGAGTGAGTTGATATTATTTGTATTATGTTATTGGTTTATATTTATTGACCAATTTAAATGTAGACAGAGCAAACGAGAAACAAATATAGAGAAATTGAGCACGTTTAAACGTCACGGCAAAATCGTTAGATTGGCTCACCAATCAGATTTTGTTTTTATTTTAATTATGCTATATTTCACTATATGTATTTTTAGTGATTCGCCTAGTTTTATAAGTAATTTAAGGTGGTCACTAGTGACTGCCCTGGCCCCACAGGAACAGATACTGCAAATTTAGTCGTCGGGCACTATGTATATAGGTAATGTATATTATATCATGCGTGTAAAACATTTCCAAAAATAAAGTGAAAAAATGACTATTGTGCCATAAATATATAGGGTGAAATCACCAGTAGTTGTCATGATCATGATAAGAGAATGTTTATGTGAAAATTAGGGTTTTAATGTAAATATTGGATTTTTTAATATCCATTTAAGCTTAAACTAGAGATATTGTCCAAAACACTGTTGCTGCAGATTCATAACATACTGATAGTTTCTTATTTATTTTTAGTTACAAAATGTCACATATTTCCAGTAATAATTGTCATTAAAAATAACTAAATATCTAATAAATGCCATAAACTAACTGTCACTGACCAAAATTGAAGGAACACACTGGAATACAACAAATAACGAACTTAAAAGCTCAAAACATAAATCGTTATTTAACACTTAATTTAAAAATTGTTTTTTATTTAAAACTTTTATTTAAAACGGGTCTTGATCTGGTGGTAAGTGCTTTTTATTTTCTCCAACTCTCCATTTTCTATAGAAAATGGTTCCGATAATTCCTTTAGGGCCACAAAAGATGATTTTTTACAAACATTTTCTATATCTAAGTGCAGAGGCCAAATAAATGAGTTCTGAGTAACTTCTTTCAGGAACTTGAGAGAGACATTTGCTTCGAGTTTGGTGATGCGAACGATAAAGAACTGTTCCTCATAAAAAAAAAAACAGCATAATAGTGTTCTTCTTCCAATTCGACTTGTTTTGATGTCAGTTTGCTATTCTTCAAACTATCGTTCTCTGTTTCTTCTATGCCTGAAAAACTTTCCGATTCATCAGAAGTATTTGCATATTGAATTTCTTCTCACTCTTCATGTACAAAGCCTTACCCAGGATGTTCATGCTGTAAAGATGGCAAAAAAATGCAGTAGTAGTTGCTTTAGATTTAAAAAACGCATTTAATTTCGCCTGGGGACCACTCATTATACAACAAATGAGAAGCAAGAGTATTGATCTTTGAACAATGGAGCTGTGTTGGAGATTTCTATGGAAAACATCTGTAGTGAGCGGGGAAGTGACCATTACAATGCATAAGGGTTGTCCGCAGGGATCTAGTCTGGGACCAACCTTGTGGTTGATCTAAGGGAAGAGTGGTTTGAGTGCATGGACAGGTTGAAAGCGGAATGGGATATGGATCGGAAACTGAATGAATGTGAAAGGTTGGTCTACCAGGCATACGCTGACGACCAGGTGATAATAATTAGAGGACAATCAGGCGAAGACTTAGAACGAAAATGGAAAATACTATGGGAAACACTGACTGACTAGGAAGGCCGTACGAAACTAACGTACAATAAAGCAAAAACGGAGGTATTATTCATACCCCACGCGGGAATGAGCATGGGACCACGGTTAGCCTACGATCAACACAAGACGCAACTAAGTGATAAAATCAAATACTTAGGAATCGTACTAGATAGACAGGGCTTGTACAATATCTACAACACGTAAAGTACATTAGGGCCAAGTTAATGAAGACCACCATGGCAATTAGGGGTATCATGATAAAAAAAAAAGGCATTAACATTGGGAAGGTGACGAGGGTAATCTGGGATATGGTTTTGGAGCGGAAATATGAGGAGAGAAAGCTGGAGACGCAAGAGTTAAACGGCAGCTGGATGCGGTGCAGAGGTTGATGCTGGTTGGGATGAGCCGAGCTTATTCACGAGCTTCAACGGCTGCATTGCACGTACTCAACGGAACACCACCCATATGGCTGGAAGCGAAGCACACACATGAAATGAGGAGGAAACATTGGACTGCGGTAAAGCGAGTACCTTTCCACCAGAACCCTAATTTGGAAGCGTCTAAATTTAAAAACAGATTATCAGTATGGCAGCAGCAATAAAGACCTGGTCGTATGGACTGATGCCGCAGTAAAGGAAGAGATAAGTGGCCTGAGTGTGGTACCTAAACATATGGAACATGAGCGCACTAGGGTTTCCCGTAAACATATTGGCAAGACCATTGTACGTTCGGAATTGTGTGGATTACTAGCAGTACAATTTATACCATTGTGAATGACAGTAAGCAGGCCATGGAGGACCATGCAAAAGAACAGCTGCTGAAATACAGGACACGGTTGACAAATTAGCAGACCAACATATAAAGGTGATACTTAAATGGGAATCCTTCAGGAAAAATTGTAGGGTAGCCAAAAAAAGCCCATAATCTCGCCAGAGAACAGTTGCGAATCGATATAGATCAGGACGGATATGTACTTGACAAAGAGGAATATAACAGGCTGAGAAAGAAAATGGATATGACCAAATGGCAACAAATGTGGGACAATGAAGAGGAAGGACGGTACATATGTAAAAGAGTCGGCAGAGATAGACTCCAGTTGGGTTGGAAGGCACTACAACTTGCCACAGGACATGGCAATTTTAGGTCCTATCTGAAGAGATTTAAGAGACGAGGGGTGATTGATGATGCGGCATAGGTGCGGTGGAAAATGTTGAACATATAATGAATGAATGCGCGAATGAGAGGAGGATGGATGTTACTCGACAAAAAGGCAACTTATCGTTTGCCCTACGCAAAGAGACGCAGCTGAGGTTATGCTATTCAATGCATTAGCAGAGAGGGTTGTTGCAGATGACCGCGAAAGGAACGTTGTCGATGCGGATCTTGCTGTGGCAACTCGCGGACAAGGGGATCAGGTCCGGTAAATCGGGGAAGGAAAAGAGGAATAAGGATACTGCTAAGTTGTTGGGCAGGGAAAATCTGGGGACGGATGTAATTGAGTTAGGGTTAACGAGGTACACATAAAATAACCAGAATCTATATGTTGAAAGGGCTTAAGACTATATTAGGTTAGGATTAAGGGTATAACCAATCAAGCTGGTCACGGCCGTAACTTTCATGATTCTTCATCAGATTGTTCTTCAGAGTCTTTATTCTTCTTTTTAGAGTTCAGTTTTAATTTTTTTTTTCTTGTTCCTTCTGTTTCTGAAGTTTTTTAAGCTCCTTGGCTTTTTTTCCTGTTTTCCTTTTCTACTTATTTTGCCATTTTCCCTTGCTTTATTTTATTTGCTGTTAAAATATTTCTTCCATTGTTTTGATATAGCCGCTGCTGGCAAAAATAAACATTTTTTGAAAGGAGTACCGACACTCGAATTAGAGCTTTCATCTACAATTTTCAGATATATCCTTAGCTGTATTCATTGGAGTTTCTCTAGGGTTTTCAAAATTGTTGATATCAGGTTGAGAACTATTTAATGGCGATTAATCGATGTTATCAAGTGAAGTTAGGTGCCCTATTCCTGCTTTCGGTCAGATTTTCATTTGATTCACTGTCATTCTTGATACTTCAACATGTGAAGAATAAATCCTGTGACCTTTCTTGGCCAATCCATTCGCCGTTTTCGAAACATTTCTTAAACTGTATCAACAATTCATCATCAATGATTGTTTCAAAATATTAAATTTTTTCCTTTTTATTTTCTGTCTGTAGATTTGATGTTCAAACGGTTTTCTGCGTTGTGACTACTTGCCCTAGTGCATTTAGAGTAATCAATGACAACCGCGAAAAAATGCCGCATTTCCTGAATCCATTCACGACAGTTTCGGCGGAGTACTGTGGTCTTCCAATGGGCTTTTAAAAGTCCAAATAAATTTTCTTCTGAAACAGATGCCTCATCCATCGTAACGGGTTCTGGAACTCTCGTAGACAAATCTGGATGCCTTTTCCCGGGCTTGTTATTGTTGAATTTATTTTCCCTATTGGAATTGATAACTATCCTCCAAACAGTTAAAAGTAAATCGTCCCTGGAAAACTTCGTCTGAACATTTCTTTGAGATATAACACCAGCTTATCTTCTTTTTTGGAGTTAATGTTGTGGCAGGTACCATTTTTCTGCGTCATTAAAATTGTAAAACTGGATTCAGAATTGAGTGACATCTATCCCTTAAGTTTGACTAAATGGATGCTGAGTAACAATTATGGGAGGAGGGGGGGGGGGGGGGTGCACCTAATGATGGCTTTACCCTATATTTCATAAATAAATGCTGTGTTTTTTTTTCGCTTCGGTTTTTCTAATTCATATTTTCGTTACTATAAACTTTTTGTTTCGATTATTTTTCTTACAAACTTACTTTTACTTTGATAATACACTTTTTTTGTAAACATTTTTAATAAAATATAGATTCACCATTTAATTTTCCTTCTGTTTCTACATGGCCAATAAATTTAAACTCTTAATTAATGGAGAAGTTGTACCATATAGACCACAGTATGAATTATTAAAGGTGCTAACAGGCATTTGGCCCAGAGAACATTGAAAAGCTTGCAGCGACGATCGGTCATTGGTGACCGCCATCCATGGCGCTTAACATATCGTGTAAACATATTAGTATTTTAATCATCTTTAAATGGCTATGGATCAAGATCGTTTGGGCATATAGGTTAGCCAGCTAATAGTACAGATTTTTCCCCTTCACACATATTTGTATGACGACCTCAAAGGTTATGTGAATATCGAACCAAACACATTGATAATATAACGTATAGTATCAAATTTTTGGGCACGATGTTACACAGGCGACCGTTCAAATCTCATTATGGAAGTTTATTTCTGCCAGTGCGAGAACTTTTAAAATATCGCTTTTAGTCTACAAAATTATGAGGCCTCTATATAGACTTTTTTAAGAGCAAACTTTGTCGCCGTTTCCCTCCGGTTTTCCTTAACTTCGATTTCGCGTTCATTTCCCTCGTGTGGAAAACGTATAACTTAAGGGGGAAAGCTTTATTAAAAAAAACTGCTATCGCCCCGAATAAATACCACTTTTTCCTTTGGAAAATTATGCGGCATTTAATCTTTGAAGAAATCTCGAACTTTTATTTGTGTTAATTAATTTGGTGACCTCACGCAGGAATTTGAGGTAAAATATACGAACGGTTGGGTATTTATATCTTTAAAGCTATTGCAGTTGGTATTAGTTGGCTAAACAACGTGGCATTGGAAAAAGTAAGTTTCTTAATGTCAGACTTGAGTAAAAGGCGTTTGGAACTAAAGTCAGGCTTTGCAAATACTAGTTTGCCAAAATTGGTTATTTTCCAGGTCACAGTAGTCCATCGTCTGGAAACATCTGGTCTTGTGGAAAACCTCCATTAGTCTATTTTAAGTCCCAATATTCCATGGTCCTATAGCTCGTGCTAAAGTTCTTCAAAATGACACGCTCTAATTACGTTGAAGAATATCGAGCCTGTCGGCTTTGCAACTCTCGGAAAAAACCCAATATTTAAAACTGCATAATCCAACTCGATTATCCAATTAAAATCAATGATCCTTTTTGATTACACTACTGATTAAGTCTAAAAAGCTTTTGGAAAACTCTAAAAAACTCCGACTTTTTTATCAAAGAAAGTACTCATTAAAATCCCGCCCTTTGTCGATGAATTCCGAGCAAATCGGTTTTGTATAACCGGGCCCTTTGTCGACTATATCTGAAATGGATTCTGTGTAATCAATGACGCTTTCCAGAAACGGTATTCATAATTCCCGTTTCAGATGTTTTGTGTCTGGCAAATTAATATGTTTAATTTAGATAAATATTTAACATCCGACTGTTGGGAATCAATGAGCGAATTACGGTTACAGGTACCTGTATTTGTATTACGTTTAATAATTCAATAATACGTTCTTGTGCATTTCCTGTGGTTTCGAGTTGTTTACCTTGGCGTGCTTAAATTGTATTGATATGGGTTAGGTACTTGTTAGGATTTAGATTATGGAAATAGACCAAACTAACCTGTCGATGAATAAGGTTGTTGATTTCATCGGCTAAAGAATTTCTCCGCGTGTTCAGCTGTTGAAGGAGATCATATTGAGTGCCCTGCCGTACATAGAATATCAACTATTTATAATTGGTAAACCAACAGTTTCAGTAGACAGTATCTCCAAATCACTATATTATGTTCCAGCTTTAAATATTACCAGATTAGATAAAATAAATATAAAAACTAATAGCAGCAGCCATATAGTGGGCGCCCTCAATCATCTTTATCTGGTACAATCAATGACATATATCCAACCTGTTGGGTTGGTTTGGAGAATCATGATGGGTGGAAAAAATTATGCGCTGAGACATGGGTTTCTGGGTGTTATAAGAACAACACTGTTTTGCAATATAAAGTAGTAACTAGAGAAAGGGTAGTCTTCAGTTTTGTTAAAGCTCTGTCTTCCAGTATAGTCCAGTTTATTTCCCTAGAACTGCAAGTTCAAGGATATTTGCAAGCTGAACAAGCTCCATTTAGGGATGAATCCAAAGAATAATGATAATAATATTTTTATTGCCTTTCTTTCCACATCAACACGAGAAAAAGAGTATAAAGGACCGTGGTTGACGACTGACATAAATACACTCTATTATTCCTCACCTATCCGCTTATAATGGCAGTAAAGTAAATACGAGAAAATTGGAATAATCCCCACAAATGATAAAATACACAAACATTAATTCTCCGGAAACACGGAGCATGGGGTAAAGTTTTTTGCTCCGGAGAGTAGTTACTTCCGAGCCGGGTTCTCTTCGTCGGCTGAGTTTCCGTCGGCCCGTATTTATAGTGACATAAAGAAGCGTTTATGTAATTCAAGTTTTGTAATTAGAAGTAGTTGCGAAAATCTCCGGGGAAGCAGCCGCGAGAGTTATTCGAGCATCGATCACGTGATAATCTATAAAGTTAGATTGGGGTGTAGAGGCGAGACTAAACGCGGCGTCGCGGAATTAGGGAACGATAAAAGCGCAGAGTTGTCTCGACGTTGCACAGTGGTCGAAAATCTTCTATTGTGTCTAACATACGAACGCGTTGATCTACGATTTTTTTGACTGCACCAAGGCAGTTAAAAATCAGATTCCAAATATATAAAATCGTTGGTTATCATTAACCATCCTAACTATCATGGCTCTGGCTTTTTGCTGGTTTATGGAAATTTATTTAAATATTTATCCTTATAACTCCATGTTGTCACATTGAAGATGTAAATGGTTGGATATTTCTATTACATTCTGAGTACCTATTCAGCTAAAATTTAAGTTGTAAATTCAGCCTTAAATTTTGCCACTCTTACATAACATTTGGATTGATGTTGGAGCTTACAGCCCGATGTTGGTCCAAAAGACCAAGTTTCAACACAAATATCATGGTTTTCATTTCTAGTAACATTAAGCCAGTGTGGTCCAATCAAATCCAAAAATCAGCTCTTTTAACCCGCATCCCCTGATCAAATTAAAGAACTATAACCAGCGCTTTGCGGGGACCATACAAAATGCGCATTTAAAGTTCGTCAAAATTGAAGTTTGGTTTTTAAGTTAAATATTTGAGAAGACAAACCTGTATAATATTAGGTCAGATGATTAGCAGCTAGTTAACAAGATGCATTCCGTTTACTATTGGTCGAAACCATTGGACAGGACTTAGAGCGTTTGTTTACTCTTTTAGAATGTCTAATAAGTGGATTGCTTTCAGCAGGCCTAGTGATCCAGTGCTGCAGTGGTTAGATACTGCGCTTGTGATACGGCGCCCCGGGTTCAATTCCTGGCAACGCGCGTTTTTTGTAACAACTTTTTTTTCATTTTAGGCATACCTTGGGTTAGTTTTGGTTGGTGTTGAGAACCATTCGTGAAATGAAATATTAGATATTCTAAAATAGGAAACAAATGCTCTAAGTCACGCCCAATTGTTTCGACCAATAGTAAACGGCATGCATCTTGTGAACTATCCTTTCCTCTCAAATGCACCTACTAGCTCTAATTTTTTAAAGCTCTCTAACCGGATCTTATGAGGAATTCCAACTCCAAATTTATGAAAAATATGCTCTTTCTAAAAGCAGTTTCTTGTCAATTTCTTCAATAATCGTGCAGAAAGGGCAAGTTTCGACACTCGTTCCATACGAGCTCTTATAGACGAAACTTCACTAAAAATATTTAAGGATGCAGGTGGATAATGCCAAACCCAGCCGCTTAAAACTATCACAGAAATTGTTGGTAATCAGCTGTATCATTCTAACCTTCGTGGTTATATCACAAATTTTCAATACAAATTCTTCTGACGTCGCTCGGTACCTGAGGTACCTTCTTTTCAAGTGCCAAGAAATTAGTTATCAATAGGTTAGAATTATATGTCTACAGCGGCCACAAAAATGGGTTCCAATTCTTCACTTTCGTTGGTAAATGGCTGCTTTATTCTAATATCCGTGACTATGCCTCCTGGTATCTCTTTCCACCTGGAAAACCTTCTTTTAACTCCTAAATTCGCTTCTAAACAATTTGGTACTCAGGGTACCCCAAAGTTCTGAACATTGCCATTAATTCAGAATACACTTAAAAATTATAACCGAGATATTTGTTATTAAAGAAATAATTAATTATCACCATATCCTAAGTTTGAACATGAACTTGTAAAATATTATATAAACATTCAACATAAATTATAAACAATGCGAGCAGACAGCGCAGCCAATTATGAACCTTAAAGTTACAATGGCCAACAGATTTTATGATATAAGTAGTCAAGCGGACCATCAGTCTGATAGGACTTCGTTTCTCACCAATTCGGCTCCCACCTACTGCAGTCCACAGGGACGTGGTAGAGGCTCCAACCATATCCTAATCTTCAGACCCAACTCGGGAAGTGCAGTCCACAAAACGTATTTTGGGGATTATATGTCTAAAAAGTACTAAAGTTGAATCTACGATGGATGTATAAGACTTAAATTTAAATTATTATTTTTCATTCGCTATTCTGTCAAAAGTGAAGCAAATTTTTTGAGCATTAGAATCATTGGGATTTGTTTAAAATAAGGCAGCCACAAGAATGATATCATCATATATTGCTCACATTACAAAGACGACTATTACTACTTATCGGATTAATTACGGTTAAATCCAGTAATTTACGTTCCACAATTTAGAAGTATTTTTCATATACCAAAACAAATTTGTTTGTGTTGAAATATTTATTTGAACATACTGTATAATCCAAACGACGTGATCTATTTATTGATGCCAATTTCCGGTTGTTCGTAAGGATTTCATTATTCGGATTCTGATTAAGATATTTCTACGTCGGGTTAAATCGTATTGCAAAATTACTTCAAGTTTTTATCCACTCAGCATAATCCAATATAGTATTAATTTGTAGATACGTTAATCCGGCCAGTAGTCTTGTAACGGTCAGAAAATGACCATAATATTTGATTAGCAATTAAAATTAAATTTTATCTACCATTCCTCTATGAAAAAGGGTATTCACCGTTTTTGTAATTAAATAATTTTTCAGTGAAGCAAATTTCTTGATCATCGGAATCATTAGAATTTGTTTAAAATAAGGCACCCATAAGAATGGTATCATAATTTGTTGGTCAAATTACAAGGTATATTAATACTTCTCCGATTAATTACGGTTAGAATCCAGTAATTTACATTCACAAATCGTTTTAATGATTTGACACTATTATTTTATTTTATTGTCCTCCGAGAATGGCGAAAAAGGTCACACATGTGGTTGCCTTGAAGAAAAGTAGATATTGTATATTAATTGGGCTTGTTTTAAGAACATGCGTGTTAACTTAGCCTAAGATTTTTTTAAGTGCTTAATTTTATAGAATACGTGTCTTGTATGGGTGTAGTGAATTCTAATTTTAATGCAATCGGTATCTATTTCTGGTGACTATTGACCAAATTTCCAAACAGTCATTTCTTTGTAAAGTTTCCTACTAGCTATATGCTGCATGTCACAGATAAAAAGGCTTTCGTGTCAATATTTGCCTTAAATAAAAGTGATTATTTGGAATCCAGTAATTTATATTCACAGATTGTTCTAAATATTTGACTATCTGGTTTGACACTATCATTTTATGTTATCGTCCTCCGAGGAGGGTAAAGAATGTCACACATGTAGTTGCCTTGAATAAAAGTAGATATTTTGTATTAGTTGGGTTTGATTTAACAACATGCATGTTAACTTAGCCTACAAGTTTTTACTTATATGGTCTCATAATTGCTTCATTTCATAGACTACATACCTTGTATGGGTGTAGTGAATTCTAATTTTAATGCATTCAGTATATTATGTGCTATTCTAATCCTAATACTATTGGCGTTGGATGCTAATTTATTACGTTAAAACTACTTGGCAGATGGCGCTGAACGACGGTTTGCAAACAAGTTAATATTTACCAAGAAGAATTGAACTGCGATCAGATGTCTACCATGTAATCCGGACGTCACCAGTCCTCGTAATGGCTCAGGCAGCACCGTCTGCAATCGAACACCAGGCTCAGCTCAGGGAGGGTTGGTTCGAACTATCTTTTCCCAATATCAAGTTCCGTAATGTAACTAAATAAGGAATTGAATGAATCAAAATAAGTGATAGTCCAAGTCGAGGTTGGACGCTACCAAGTTTACTTTTGTTGGCAAGCCCTATCGATGTTAAACGGACACAGAAAAAAAAAACTTGGAAATAAAAAGAAATGTCTAATGTCGAAATACGTAAACAATTACCTGTCGAAGGCTACGCTATCTGATTGGTCACCATTCAACATCTACATACTCACATACACCCTAAATAATACCAAGCATTTGAGGCCAATACTTTATTTTGAATAGTAAACTATAGCAAGCTTCTCTGTAGTTTCCGGTCTACTGACTGACTAGACACACCCCCTAGTCAACCTTGACAGTTTGATGTAAAATATTTGAAGGTATCAAATGAAAGCTTATAAAATTTTGAAAGTTCACTTCTTCGAAACGCTTTGCTGCAACCTGCAACCTAGACGGTGATAGAAATACCGAATTTATCACATAGACTATACCTACTAAGTTAATTTAACTCGGTTAGTATAGCCTTTCCAAAAACCGAAGTTGAAAGTTTCAACAAGAGAACGTACAACGTGACAACGAACAATGTTATGTTCGATTGTCAAAGCCAAAATTAAAGTAAAAGATAATAAAATGGATTAACTTCCTCGGATATAAAATGTACTAGAGATAGTCCATAAATCTAGCACCCGTAAGTGTGGAAACGCACCGGCGGCAACTTTTTGTTGCGCAATGTTTCGCAACATTGCGCAACGTTGCAGGCTCCAAATTTCATTAGGAATCAGATGGAATAGGCGCGCACCGCGTGCAACGGTGCCATGCAATGTCTCGCATCGTGTCGCAACAAGAGGGCGATGTTGCGCCATCGAAGAGGAGTCGTCAGTTTCATCGCATCATTCGAGGGGCTACCGGGTCTGCTGCTAAGAAGAAAAAATTGTATTTGGCTCATGCAATGTCGTTTTTGGAAACCTAGGCTGGGCGACAACGGAAAATGATAAGTAATCTCTCGGCACCAAATACATCTATTCCTTTGACGTCTCAATTCAATTACATGGTGTCGTAGATAATGAAGAAACACAAGATAATTTGGAAAATGAGGAAAATCTCAGTCACAAATAGGTACCATTGAACGACAGGATGATACTGCAACTGCAAAGCCATCGATTGAAAGAAAAAAGAATAAAAAACCTTCTGCTGCCGAAGTGGTCGCAGGCCCTATGGTTGAATAGCTCAAGACAGTCACTGCTCAAGCTCAGAGCCAGGGTTCAGAACTGGACAACCCCACTTTAACTTTCTTTAAGAGTCTAGTCCCTGATGTTAACAAACTAGACGCTAGAAGTCAACGTAAATTTAAAGAAAAGGTGATGGAACCTTTAAACTCCTTCTAACTGTAATAGTGATTACAGTGATCATAGCACTATGCATGACTATGATTATGTACTGAGATAATTATTTGTTGCAACCCAAATGTTGCATGTGAAAATGTATCGACTTTGCATTGCAACATTTCGTTGCGCAACAAAAAAATATCGCAACGTTGCACAACAAATAGTTGCGGCCGGTGCGTGTCCACGCTAAGAAGTAAGTAATGTTTCTAAGCTAGCGTAGCAACACTTGACAAAAGGGTATTTAAATATGTATACTTCAGTAGATTATGCTGTATGGTATTACTTACTAAAGAAATTAATTAACCGTATTCGAAAAATGATCGAGTACTAGATTCTGTGTAAAATTTAAAAGTTTATGCAAAGTATTAAATATTCCTGGCACAATAGTACTGTCCAAGTGTAGTAATATAAATATAAAATTAGACTTATCTCGTGTAACAGCGTCAGACTCCCGAGGTTATATCCGAGAATTAGCATTCTTCTCTGTATGTCAAAACAGTGCTGATTAACCAGATTCCGGGTAAAATTGGCTCTTCCTGATCTACAGGAAAACAGTTATAGAACTCCGCAACAAAGCCGTAGAATACAGCTATTAAAACCATTTCCAAAAAACTAGCTCCAAAAACCAGCTTCAAAAAAACCAGCTCTAAAAAACCATAACATGACACGAAATTTACAAAAATGCCAAACTCGGCCCCAAATATCTACTTGAAATTCTACATTCGAACAACTTGAAATCACTTACCCATAACTAGGGGTTTACCAAAACTTCCTGGGTATCTTGAGAAGGAGAACGGTCTATATTGCCATTATGGCGGTTGCTAAGACTTAATTCCCACGCAACTGACCTTTCATCCGGAGCCCTAATCGACTTCCAGTCTACTTCATTTACAAAATACGGACACTCCTCGAGGACTACATCTCTACCCAAGGGAACTTCTTTGGCTAATCATTAAACAAAAGCCTTCCAAAATCGATAACAACAGTTTTTCTTCTGTTTGCTCTCCTCCTACTGGATCAAAATATCGGAAACAAGTCTGTAAACACGTCAATCACTATCAGCTGACACTCAACTAAAAATCCTCATATGTCAATCAAAATACTACCTGTCAGAAACCCTAGACAGGTACGTACTTATCGAGAAAAGACAATAGAGATGGTCGACCAAGTCGATATTCCTCCCTAAAATAACCTTTATAAATAAGAGAATTTCCACCCGTAACAAGTATCTATTTCTGGTGATAATTGGACTCTATTAACCAAATTTCTGCACAGTCTGTCATTCCTTTCCAAAATTTACACTTGTCAATCCCCGACGAGCTACTATATGCTGCATGTCACAGATAAAGAAGGCTTTCTTGTCAATATTTGAAACAATTAGCCAAGATTTTCACCTAACATATTCTACATTTTAATATATATTTGGGAAACGCCTAATGGACTAAATTTCAATATCAATATTTTGCCTTGTATACAGGGTGATTCAAAACAAATGCGAAAATGGCAGGAAAAATAAGCGAGGAAATGGTAAAATGGTAGCCCTCTCACTGTTAGGTATTAATTCAACTTTTGAAATACTTGCATAACGACTTAGAAAAACTAACTTAGATAACCTGTTTCATTTAGAATCTTTTTTCACAGGTCTTGCAACACGTGCAAGTATCCTAGGTGTATTGAAAATATGATCTGAATACTCCTACATAGATATACACCCTGTTTTTTTAATGCATACATTTGGCATGCGTCAAATTTTCAAAGAAAACAAAGAGGTACATCCATATTATAAACATCTTAAATTATGTACCTTTAGGTGTTGATATTATTTTTTAATCGGTCAGGATCTTGCGCAGTAATGAAGATCATGTCGAATGTTTATTTATTAGACAAATTTGTAAACAATGAAAATATAACGCTGTCGTCAATGCCTGATCGACCTCGTCACGTCACCGAACATTAAGTTCGGTGGCCTCGTGTGCCGCGCGCCGATAACTCGAGCATGTCGCGTATTAGGTCGCTCTTGTCTCTTATTGCCCAGTAGAATTTTCAATACTAAAATAAAATGTAAGGTGCATGTCGTTTGTAATTCAATTATCGTTGTAATTGTTTATAAACTGTATTTGACAGTGTCATTTTATATTCTAGAACCTGGGACTGAAATCGTCCCATAGTCAAAGATCTAATAAGTTAAAACAACAGCAACAAAAAATTGCATTATTAAAATCCTTGGGTGCGTTTCGTATACAATTTTAATCCACTGTGTGCGCGGTATCGGAATAAAGTAAAAAGGGCCTCTTTGCGTTTTTGCCTCGCTATCCCGCAGGCCATTAACAGTTGTTCCAGACGAGAACTTTTAGTTGGCTAAGTGTTAAGGATTGCCCAAATGCATATTGGCAATCGCTGGCGTGAAAATTCATTTTAAGTGCAAGGCATCGTATACGTTTTCATCACGCTCAATTAAACTTCATAGAGAACTGTTTACCTTTTTTATTTTCTTTTGGGGTTTTAAGACCTATTTGGTTTTATGGCGATATAAAGGGGCCCACTTTGAAGTTTTAAAACGCCTCGAAGTGAATGCTCGTACGCGGAATAATAATGGCTCCTTGCCCTAATCTTAATTGGTCACACGTCGGTCGGAAGAAAATATGTTTTTAAATGGGTTGTCAATCTGCAATACATTTTGTGAATCATACTAACTAAACTAGTAAGATTAATAATAATACGTATTTAATTATGTTAGGTCCTTCGAACCTAAACAGATCTCGTAATGTATCTGTTACATCATTACCATAAGTTGCAACAACGTCTGAACGTTAATGGTGTTAATTGAATATCGGAGTCCGCATAAGGCTGTATATCACACAGTAAGCCACGTGATTTACCTAATTATCCAACCTGCAAGTTTAACAATGTTAGAATTAGTAGTTGCTCTATACAAACGGTGCATTCGAGAACTTTAGCCCTTAAGTTGCTAATAGATTCCCTTAGCCCTGATTACCTTCTCCGAGTGCAAAACGGTAAACAATTCGGCGTTTGAAAGTTTCAAAGTGTTAGTTAAGTTCGGTCTAATACTTTAATTAATGCCTAGGTCCGGGCAACTTCTAATGCAACTAAAGTTAATGTGTTGCCTGTGTTACTTGTTGTTTATCAACCTGAGAATTTTCCGGTTCAATTATCGGAGAGTAACTCGAAGAAGGGGGTAACTAATATGCTGGATATTAAACCTTAACCTAGAAAGACAGAAGTTTTTTAAATGTATAGGTATACTTTGAACTGGTGCCAGTTTAAATATTGATAAATATTTGTTAAGTTGTAATTTTTTTTTAAATCCCTTTATTTCGACTTAAAGAAATGCGTGATAGAGTTTAAATTACTATTAAGTCATATAAAAGAGAATAAATGATTTAAGTTGTTACATATTTGAGTTGCCTGTTCCACCTCACATTCCGGATCCAGATTCTAATAATTGTATTAAATCGTCATGAATAAACATTAAGGAATGAAAAAAATTAGGGATTTAATCCGTATTCGCATTACATTAAAATCCCTTTAAATAGTTATTAAATCCAGCACCTTTTTTAAATAACTTTAATTTGACTTAATAAAATGCGTGATCGAGTTTAAATCACTTTAAATTGTTTTAAAAATTAAATATTTAAATGATTGCATAATGACTTCTTCTTCCCAAGGTTGTTCTATTAGAGGAATAACCTTGGGATGGGCAGGATTCGGGAAAGTGAGGGATGTGTTTAGGGCTGAGATTCCAATATCTCTGAAACGAAGAGCATTCAACCAGTGTGCTCCCAGTCTTGACCTATGGTGCGGAGACATTAACTCTCACCAAAGCATCTGCACAAAAGTTGTAAGTAGCACAGAGACGAATTGAAAGATCCATGCTTGGATTGACTTTAAAAGACCGAGTGAGGAATAATGTGATCCGCAAAAGAACTGGAGTGAACGATATCGAAGAAGGTATCGCAAAACAAGAATGGAAATGGGCAGGCCACGTCGCAAGATTTGAGGACGGAAGATGGACAAAGAAACTCATTGAGTGGAGACCAAGAGCCGACAAGTGAAGCCGAGGAAGACGCCTAAAAAGGATCTATCAAATTGGATCGCAACTGCCCAGAACAGAGAAAACTAGAACATTTTAGAGGAAGCCTATGTTCAGCAATGCACGCTAAAAGAGGCTGTTTGATGATGATGATGATGATAATGGAGTTGCTTGTTTCATCTTACAATTCGGATCCAGATCCTAGTGAATTTATAAAACATCTTGAATAAACATTATCGAATGCAAATAATAAGGAGCAGAGATATTCCTTAAATCCGTGTTCACATAAGATTGAAATCACTTTAAATAGCTGTTAATTCCGTCACATTTTTTTTTAAACCACTTTAATTCGACTTAATGAAATGCGTGATCGAGTTTAAATCTTTAAAAAAAAAGGAAACGGGCTCCAATTTTCGTCCATGATCCTCATTTTACCCCGGCCACATCTCATGAAAATTTCAACCCTCTAGCGATAATGGAACATGCTTAATTAAAGGGGCGTTTCACTTTGATAAGCATTTTTTCTGACTTTACCCTCGCTAAAGAAGTTTCACTTCAATAATCAGGGTCAGCAATATGTCTTTCACTTTAAATAGTTGTTAAATTCATCATATTTTTTTGAAATCACTTTTATTCGATTTAATTAAATGTGTAATCGGGCTTAAATCATCTTAAATTGTTTAAAAAAAAACTGAATAATTTAAATGATTACATAAGTATTTGGGTGTGTGTTGCACCCACCATTCCAATTCCAAATTTATGAAATCATCGCGAATAAACTAGACATAGACAATGAAAATAATTAGGGGAAGAGATATGCCTTAAAATAGTATTCACATTAGATTTAAATCACTTTAAATATTTGTTCACTTTGTCACATTTTTGTTTAAATCGCTTTATTTTTAAATCGCTTTAAATCGTTTAAATAAACATATATAATTTACATAATTACATAGTTGAGTTGCATCTTCCACCCTACATATTGGGTCCAGATTCTAAGGAATTTATTAAATTATCCTAAATAAACATAAACGAAATTAAGAGCACAGATATGCGTTAAATCTGTATTCACATTGGATTTAAATCACTTTAAATATTTATTAAATTGGTCACATTTTTTAAATCAGTTTTATTCGACTTGATGAAATGCGTGATTGAGTTTATATCACTTTTAATCGTTTAAAAAAATTAAGTAATTTAAATAATTAGGTACATATTTAAGTTTCGTGTTCCATCCACATTCCGTATTCAGATTCTAATGATTGTAACGAATGAAAATAATTGGGGGCAGAGATATGCATTAAATTCGTGTTCATGTTAGATTTAAATCACTTTAAAAAGTTAACTTTGTCAGTTTTCACTAACTGGATTGCGTAATCGGGTTTAAGTCACTTTAAATCGTTTAAATAATTTAAATGATTACGTATTCGAGGTGCGTAAATACACTTTAACGAATCAACATCATTGGGAATACAGATATTCTTTAAATCGGCGTTCACACTGGATTTATATCCCTTTAAATAGTTGTTGCACTTTTATGCGACTTAATGAAATGCGTGATCGAGTTTAAATCACTTTTAATCGTTTAAAACAATTAAGTAATTTAAATGATTACTTATTTGAGTTTCGTGTTCCACCCACATTCGGTATTCAGGTTCTAATAAATTCATTAGATCATCGTGAATAAACTTTAACGAATAAAAATAATTAGCAGCAGAGATATGCCTTAAATCCGTGTTTACTTTAGATTTGAATCACTTTATATAGGTATTAAATTCGTTAAATTTTTCTTTAAATCACTTTTTTTATGTATGATCAAGTAAATCATTTTAAATTGTTTAAATTCTTAAATTAAATTAATTGAAATTTATCGTTGTATATCTAGTATTGATATTCAAATTAAATAAATTAACCTAAACTAACCCAAATTATATTAATCAATGTGCCTGGGGTTCTGTAACACTGAGTTAAATACAATACGCATTACAAACAGTTCTCGTAGTTGCATTTTAATTATTTTATTGTTCTACAATTGACTGAAATATGCGGAATCAAGAAAAGGAATCATTTTTGATCATATAATGTCAATTTATTTGCTCAGCACTCGTAAATAAGCTTACTTTGAAATGAAATTCACTGTTCGAGCCCATCCTCCGTGACTGACACCTCTATCCTGGCGTTATTTTAAGCTGGCCTATTTTCGTCCCTATATATGTTGGTTGTATGGCGTGACTTGACTTGAGTTCAACGAAAGGCCAGGTAAAATTAAAAACGCTACACCCACCAACATAAAGCCGCTTTACAGCCGACCACTTTTTAATTTACGATGTGGCTGCGATAAATTCGCTTTTAGGTCACCCGGCTTTATGAAATTAGCGAGGTCTTTTCTCGGCGTTTAGTACTATTTTTTTTATTATCGGAATAAATGAGCGGTGTTGCATGTCGCACGTCTATTTACTCGGGCTAAACGGCTTCTTTATGTATCGTCACAATAATTATTCATTTGACTTTTCATATGCAAATGATGTTGATGTAAAATCGAGTGGAACTGTCAGCGATTTGACATTACACTCTCTTGAAAATCTTTTCTTCACAAAGTCAAAACCATCGATTTGCTTCGATGCCATAAAATACCAAAGATTTCCTTGTCAGGCTATCAAAGTGTCAACGAAATCTCGTCATGTCGACGTATAATCTTGGTAATTCACCTTGGAAATGTTTAACTATATAATCATTTTAAATACAACTATGTTAGTCACTAAGGGCATTTTTGCATCAGGCCTTTATTCTAGATATTGAAAGCGTGATAGGTTGTGAAACTGCCGGTGACAAACGTCGCATCCACAATCATTATTTCAATCAATTTTCAACGATTCATAAATTTGCTGTAGAAAATGAGCAATAATAGAAGATCAGATTATAATTTAATGTTTCCAGAAAAAACGTAATTTCTTGAATTTCTAGACAATTTTTTTGTAGTTTCAAACATATCGCCTTAAACGGGCTAAGTCAAATTTATGAGGTTGCGTCGTTGTCACTTTTTATCTGACGCCAAAGTGGATATATGCGCCTTTCATGCATATGAAATTAAGAGACGCCTATCAGCCACGACAGGTCATAAATTCGGCCCGAGAAAAAAGTTTAACGGACTCCTTTCCATCGGCTGCATTAATTTAGTTTGCAAATTGTTGTAGTTTATACCTTAGTGGGAGCGGATCGACCTTTTTGGGAAAAGGACCAGCTTTAAACGGCAAAATATTTTTCTCGTTTTATGACGGATATAACCGTTATCCCATAAGTGGAAAGCTTTCGCGGATTTTATTATAATTTGCCTTGAAAAATTGGATGGGTCTTAAAAGTTTATCACTTTTGTATATCTGCAGCACGAAATAGTACTATAAACCGATTATAATTTATATGTTGACTACAGGGAACGCAGAAGAACATAGCAGCAGCTGCTGGACTTTAATGCGAAAGTTGGTAAGAAGCAGGACGAAAGCGAGTTCTCCTTGGACAACATGGAATAGGGGAGAGAAATGAAAGAGGAAATACCCTACTACAGTTCCTCCTGGAACATGGTCTGTACGCTATGAATACTTTCTTTATGAAAGCTAAACACTGAAAATGGACATGGAACAACCCTGACGGGAATACAAAAAACGATATCGAGTTTTTCATCATCGACAAAAAGCGACATGTACAAGATGTTACAGTACTAAATCGGCTGTCAGTAGGTAGTGATCATAGAATGGTCAGGGCAACAATAAGAAGGAGAGAGAGGGCAACACTCACTATGACGAAAAGCAACTAGTGGACCACAGTCGAATATAGTAGTGAATACCAACGAACCATAAGCGAGCATCTATGAAATATAAATCAAATGGATATAGAAACACTGCATACCTCCATAAGAGATTTGATAGAAGTAGCCCGGCAAGAACACTGTTCAAGAGTAAATAACAAAGACGAAACACTATCAACAAATACAAAATTTCTTATGAAACAGAGGCGAGAAATGTTACAGAAACACCCAAGAAAGGAAAACCAGTTGAGACAGATAAATAGGGACATATCAAAGGCACTTCGAAAAGATGTGAGGGATTATAACAACAAATGGATAACGAGGACTATTGGAGAGAAAAAACTCTCAAAAGGAAAAACAGAGATTAATAAACTCGAGAATAAAGATGGAAGATGGGCAGCCTACCACAGATAAAAAAGAAATCCTGGAAATCATAAATGACTTTTATTCAAATCTGTGCAGCGAAAGACCAGAAGAAAAGGATGTCCGGACAATTCCTCATATCCTTAATCAGGGATCGGAAGAGCTGCCGGAAATAATTACATGGGAAGTTAACAAATCACTATCAGAGATGAAGAACGGTAAAGCTCCTGGTGAGGATGGTATTGTGATTGAGGCAGTCGAGGAAGTGGGAGAGATACTACTAAAGGCAATAACAGCCTTATTTAATAAATGTCTTATAGAAGCAACTGAAATAATGCCATAATAGTTATCACACACAAAAAGGGAAATAGTGCCAACCTAAGCAACTATAGGCCAATTAGCTTACTGTCACACCTCTACAAATTATTCACCAACATTATTACTAGGCGCCTTGGATCTAAACTTGACTCTTATCAATCTTCAGAACAGCCAGGTTTTCGAGCCAGTTACGGAACTAGTGACCATCTGCATAGAATAGAAAATTCCGTCGAATATAACAAACCGCTCGTGCTAGTGTTTGTGGACTATGAAAAAGCCTTTGACTCTATCAGACACAATAAGATGTTCAATGCATTTGTTGACAGTAGATACTCTGCCATCCTAGAACATATCTACAACCACTCAACTGCAAGTGTAAGGGTATATGAGAAGACCGATAAATTTAAGATACAACGTGGAGTTCAACAGGGAGACACAATCTCGCCTAAGCTGTTTACCACGCTTCTGGAATACATGTTCAAAAATATTGAGCTGGAGGGTCTAGGTATAAATATCGATAGAAAAGATCTTAATCACCTCTGATTCGCCGACGACATTGTATTAATATCAGATTGGTTCGGAAAAGCAGAGAAAATGCTGTCAAAACTGACATCTGCCTCACACAAAGTTGGTCTCAAAATCAACGCAACAAAAACGGAATTCATGACGAACCTAGTCCCTAGCCAAAACCTTCTCGTACGGGGAAAAGAGATCTTCCAAGTGACATCCTATAAATATCTAGTTCATGAGATCAGAATTGGTAGAGATAATTAAACATGCGAAATCGAGCGGAGAATTGGACTAACATGGGCAGCTTATGGTAAACTTAAACATATATTTAAGTCAGAGATTCCGTTGTGCCTTAAACGCAAGGTTTATGGTCAATGCATTCTGCCTGTCATGATTTACGGTTCAGATACTTCAACGTTAACAAATGAATCAGTAAATAAAGTGAGAGTTGAAATTACAATAAGGGATAAGTTCCCAATGAAACAATACGACAGAGAACCGTGGTTACAGATGCGGTAGAGCGAATGGCTTGCTTGAAATGGAGTTGGGCTGGACATGCAGCAAGAATGCCACCTGAAAAATGGACCAAAAGAATTATAGAATGGCGACCCAGAGATCAAGCCTTCAGAAACCAGTGACGACCACCAACCAGATGGACAGATGATGTAAAACGCATCTCGACAAACTGGATTCATGCTGCTCAGGACCGGAAAAATTAGGGATTATTGAGGGAGGCCTATGTTCATCAGTGGACGAGACAGGCTGTTTGATGATGATGATGATGATAGTACCAGTAGCGTAGGTTGAGAATGATCAGAAGTAATATTAAATATTCTGCTTTTCAAATGTCGTTTTTCATTTTTTTGCGGAGTTTTTCCCGGCCTCTGCCTAGGCAAATGGGTGGGCACCAACTCTACCTAGTGAGCTTACTGCTTAAGAAATATTGTGGTTATGTTGCATGTTTTCAATATTATCGCCTTCTGTATACATGCTAAATTTAGCTCAAGTTGTTTCAGATGCTGCATGAAGATTTTATGTGTGATTGTTATTATGTCGATTATTATGAAGAAATCATATAATCAAAAGTTGGCTGATTTTTTTTTGTATTAAATAATTTGTGGTTCTAAATAGAACCTATATTTTTGAATCATGCTCTGGAAAGAGCGATGACGCTTTACATTTCGAGGTCATCACCAATCAGTTCGAAAAAGTCGTCCGGAAATTACATACTACGTTTTTATGATCTTCGTATCTGCATCTGATATGTGCGATATAATTGAGGTTGCGTGCTGTTAAATATTTTTTGAAGACTATAATAAGAATTATCAATGCTCAATTAAATTAGGTAGCTTCTGTTTAGGTACTTAGTACCAGCATTGAAATGCATTTTAAAAATTGGATATAGATGATCACCTGAGGATCACGCAAAGAATTTTCATACAGTGGATGATCATGGTTGAGTATTAATTAGAGATCATAACAGTCAGTAGGTAAACCATTAACTATTTTATTCACCTTTGATGGTAAATGTGAACTCATGCTTTTGGATATATACCTGGTCTAGTAGTATATAACTGTATATCTATCTGAGCAGTGCAACGACGCCAAAACTATGAATATAAGGAAGGTGAACCTTAAAGCACCCCCTTTGGGAGGGACAACGGTAGAGCTTTCAAAAGAGGTTAAGTATCTTGGCATCGTTATTGACCAGAAACTAACCTGGAACCCACACCTGTCGACGATTCTTTTGTAAAACATGGGGCCTAAAACCCTCCATCATCTGGTAGTTCTATAACCCTGTTGTTAAGCCTATTATATCCTACGCGTGCTTGGTATGGTGGGTAAAAACAAAGAAAATAACACAGCGAAAGCTGACAATAGTACAAAGGCTCACCTCTCTGGGTATAACAGAGGCTATGAAAACTTGCCCCACAGCAGCTCTGGAAATCCTACTTGACCTTCCTCCGCTGCACATATGCATAGAAAATCAGGCTTGGACCAGTGCGTATAGAATCACTCAGACGCAAAAACTGAAGTCAAGGAACCTGACTGGTCACCTTAAAATTCTGAAGGACATCCATATAGGGGCGATGACCAAAACAACCGATAAAATGGAAACAAAACTCCATTTTGATCGCTCCTTTGAAGTGGTAATTGAAGACCGCAACACTACAGAAGAAAGACTAAAGCAACTAAAGAGGGTATTACTTGTCTGGTACACAGATGGATCAAAGATGAAAGGAGGAGTGGGATCGGAAGTTTACGGACCTAGGTGTCGAATCTCTGCACCTTTAAGAAACACTCCCACAATCTTTCAAGCAGAACTGAATGCTATCAATATAGCCATCTCTGAATGTGCCAAAAAGGCCTAAGAGGTGCAAAGATCTATATTTTATCAGATAGTCAAGCAGCCTTAAAAGCGCTAGCATCTAGCAGAATCAACTTCCGGCTAGTGTGGGATTGTCGGATGACTGCTGATCAACTGACAAACAGAAACAGACTCACCCTAATGTGGGTACCCGGGCACGAAAGTGTGGAAGGCGATGAAGCCGCTGACCAGCTCGCACGGAATGGTGCACAGGCTGCCTTTTGCGGGCCTGAACCATTCTGTAGCATCACTAGAGAATACGTAATGAATAAATTCAGAAATTGGGGAAATAGGCGGAGAGACTTAGACCAATGCAACTGGGCAGAGACAGGCCAAGAGACTCATCACTCACTCGCCTAACTACACAAAAAAGCGTCTCATGCTACAAAAAATTAGATAAAACTGGTCGTAGATCTTCTCACTGGCCATGGCCCCTGGGGGGAACCACTGGCGAACAACGCAGATTCTGACAAACTATGGCTGAAATGTCAGAGCACTTACTCTGCGAATATCAAGCACTGACTTGCTAAAGATTGAGGCTTCTCGAAAATGTCTTTGTGGCACCGTGAGATCTACAAAACCTCAACCCTCGAAATATTTTGAGGTTCTCGAAGGAGATAGGAAGGGTATACACAAAAGATCAATTGTGGTCGACGTGCAAATCTTGCCAAGCGACCCCTCTACCAACCATACCATACCATACCATGAGTATAAGAGTGGTTAAGCAGTTTTGGATGACTCTCGACCTGTATCACCATTAATATAAGACGTTTATCAGAATGATCACAAATAGACTGACAAATAAATTTGATGTAGGCATACACTTCTCGACAGGCATATTTCCTTTGCTTCAGTGCTTACCTGTTTTGTTCAGCCGATATCCAGATTTTGTCCCGCTATTTTCTGCCAATGCCCATTTTGGTTTCTCTTGGTTTCCACTACATGGCCGCCTTAGTCCGCTAGGGGACCTGCCCAACAATATTTTCTTCCAAAATTATATTTCTAACTCTCTTTGCTGCGTTTTTAATGTCTTTGCATCTGCTATGTGCGGTATACTTGAGGTTACGTGCTGTCAAACATTTCTAAGACTATAATAAAGCATTGCCAATTTTATGCCAATGTCACTTTTGGTATCCACTGTCTTAGTCCACTTATTGTTGTATGCCCAACACCATTTTCTTCTAGAAATATATTTGACTTTCTTCAACTATTCTCAACATTGTGGTTCTACAGATCCACAGTATTGATGGGCTCTTTTTTAGTTAATGTTACTGTCTTCAAGTTTATATTGGTTTTACGAATATTGATAAGAAAAGGCAAGTAATATAACATTGTTAGAGCTGTGGGGCAATCGAAATGATTGACAATACAAGATACAGAAAACACCAAGACTGATTATCTAGTCGAAGTGGTGACCAATATGGGAATGGATACAAGATGATTGATTATCCTGGTCTGGAAAAATTTTGAACTGAAAAACATGGTAAATATTTAAACCATTTTCAACTTGTCGATCTGCTCTTGGTCTCTCCTAACTGGGAAGAACTATCCATAATGATCTCTTCAAGAAGTGGTCGCGAAAAAGTCTAAGAATGAAGATTAGAAAAGAAAAAGTAATTAATATCTAAGAAGAATACGATTGCGATATGGATCATTCAAAAAATTAGTTTTTGTTCTAAAATCGTGAATCAGCTTTGAGACACAAATGTGAACATTCACGGGGGCATATATATTAACACAATATAGATACTGGCCATTTGAGATAAGAAGCGTAACTAAAATAAAAGTGAAGAGGTCATAACGAATGAAAAAACAACAAAATCAATGCACCAGAGATGATATAAAAGAGGTGGCGCAGTGCACAGAGGGATTGCAACAGTTGGGAGGAACTATAATAGGCTTATATAATGAAAAAACATAATATATAACTCTTACAAACTATCGCTACCTTTGAAAAGCTACCCGAGCAGTCTAGAAATTTCTAATGAACTGTAAAAGAGCATTGTGACAGGCTGGTTAATTTCGTGTTGACTTAGCTAATTGGAACAGCAGTCTGATGGTGTCTGATTTCCGTTTTAAAGTCGTGTATTGGGTTACGACAAATATTGACAAATGACATTGATATCACGTATGACGAGCAGGGCTGCCTATTTTACTTGTCGGTCGTGTGAAGTCACCGTAAGACGGTAATAGAATAAGGTAATTCTAGATAACGTTAACGTTAAATTATGGTAATTAAATTGGGTTTTCAATGCGAAATATATTTACTTTCCAAATCCGATAGAAATGCCATTCTAGAAACTTGCAAGGTTTGGAAACTACTTAACAGATCCAAAGAATAACACGTCAGATATAAATGCTATAGATTTATGGGTAGAAATTGAAAATGTATCAGTTTTTATAAACAGTAATATGAATGCAATAGATTTGTTAATTTTTTAATTAAAAAATTATATAATTGATGTCAATATCTTTAAGATTATAGTTAACCCTTCCACTGACTGAAGCGTCGGGTGAGCGAAATTAAAATTAATTAAAAACCATTTTTAAGAACGACCGTAGGACAAGAAAGACTAACAACAAATAAAGGACCGAAAATGACATTTCAAAAAATATTGATATAAAAAAATTTGCAATAATAAAATACAGAAAAAATTAGTTTGACATATAATCTATAGATTGTTGTAATTTTATACATGTGTTTTATATGTATTGGAATGAATTATTGCTTCTTTATATTAAATATATTTAATAATTTGTTTATTACTGTTTTCATTTAAAAAATATTTGCTCTTTTTATATGACATAAAGGTTGTTTAGGTCTGTGTGTTAAGTTCTTGCAAAATTTGGATTAATTAATTTTTTTCTATGATATTAGAAATTAATTATGTTCTGTATTTTATATTTTCTTTTTTAGTTTTCCATTTTTCGGCTGTTTTTGATATTTATAATATTTGTTTTCTGTAGTATATAACAAAGTAAACATATTTTAAATAAAATATAAAAAAATACTACCTTTTCTTTACGTGGTATAGAGGGAGGCATAAAAATGATTTCACATGAGCGCCACGCATCCCAGGACCGGTTCTGGTTGGAATGTACTGATACCATAATGTACCGATCACAGGACATTTTGAATCAGTTGCATTTGCGCATATCATAATATGTTGAGATGTGTTTACCCATGAAGAAGGTCACGCATGAGACGCTTTTTACTCTAGTTTAAGTTGACCTAGATTAAGGGACCTAGACCTTCATTGATTCGTAAGAGTGTGTTCTGGAAATTTGTAAGTTAGTTTTAAGATATGTGTATAGCTGAGCTATTTTCTTCTTAATCTAAAAGCAGGATCTAAGTATATATCCTTGAATTTTTGTCTGTAATATTCGTCGATGGCAGTTGGAGCAAGTTCATCATTAGGCTTATTTTCTGCTCTTGAAGCAGGTTGTTTAGCGTATCAGGTGTGTATAGTATCCCTATTTCCTCATAAATTACTGCAAATCATTGCCAATGCTGGTTGTTCACTTTTAGACCACTGCACTGGCGCTGTGAGTATTCTATGTGTTTTTATTTATGTGGACTCTGCGTTTTTACCAGAGTTTATTTTTATTTTTTTAAATAATTTTTTACACATCATTATTATCCGTTTTCTCAAACCGAAAATCTGACCCTGATTGGTACATATTTTGACGAAACTATGCGATTTGTATCGCCCTCATATTTCTTTATGTTCCGGATGCAAATGCCCCATTATTAAAATCAGTTATCCGTTACTAAACACGCCCTCTTAGGCAATGAGAAATAGCCTCTCGCAAATAACTGAAATTTCATCCTACGCAAGACGTCTTCTAACAATACCGTCATAAAATATTTTACTTCGCTAGTTTCAGACAGAAATTATCGAATGTCACTTGCATGCATTGGACTTGACGATTGAATTGCAGACTATTAATTTTCCTTATTTTAATGTTTCGAGGAAGGATCGATGCAAAAGGGGGTTTAATGACCCGTATAGTGAGTTAATGATGAGCAATGGACGAGCATTTAATATTACCATGTAAGAATTTATTGAAGTAATATTTATGTCTTCAAGATTAGATTTAAATTCCATTATAATATAATTGATTGTTATTGTAATGCCTAAACAGGCACCTAAAAATGACCATCATGCAATAAAGAGATATAATATTTATATAAGATTTGGGGGCATTCCACCATTAACCTCGATTTTTTTACATGGTGTGTGTGTTTTTTAACTGCATTATAGGCATGTGGGAATACATCACACTTAACCGCATGCTACCACCTGTGCCACAGTATAAATGCATATTTTGTACTCTGCCTGTGCCATGAATATTTCCACTTTTTTAAAATACAATTGAAAATAACGTGCAAAGTTTGATTTCACAGGCCTTTAAGCTAAGACGATTTTGATATTAATTTGCTGAAAACGATGAAAATGGAGACAATGTAGATGATAATGCTCTATTTAGTGAGGCAATACTTCTCCCTGTACTTCTGGTCCGACAGTAGTTTAGCCATGGCCAGCAAGAGCAGCAGATAGAGCCGAACACCGTCAAAATGGTGTCTTATATTAATATGATTACATTGCCATGCAGTTGATGAGTTTACTTAACCCAAAGTGACATAATAGTTCTTTTTTATCTTAATTATCTGATTTACAGTAATTTAGTTTGCCTGCTGTGATCTAAATAATATCGCGTAAAATGTATCGTATGCGGTATTCGGCAGTCCACCGGAGATAATTTTTATTTAAATTCCACAGGACGGTAACAAATCTTGACATTAAAATCGCATTACATCTCCATAATCCCCGATCCTTTCGCTTGCCGATACATTTTCGCATAATCTCGGCATCGGGATAGGACTAGCGAAACTACCACGGTGACAAACCGTCGGATTAGCTCGCTCGCCTAGCGCATCACGAGGATTTGATTAAGCTAAGTTAATAAGATCAATACCGTACATCCGGATGTTAGCACAGCTAATCAGGTTTGCCCAATCTGTTCATTTACGCCGTCATCAGCGTTACATTACCACCTCTATCTCGGGAATGCAACGCGGCTCTACTCCAGCTTTCGACTCCCGATTTTAACAGACTTACCGGTGCTTAGCTTATAGGCGTAATTTTGTTTCGGTTCTGTGTTAATCTTCTTAGGCTTGAGATGGGGCCTTATTTTCGCGTCAGAAGATTTGCTGATCATCGATGCCTGGTTTAATAGAATGGAAGTAGAATGTAGGACAGGAAAATGGAATCTATAGTAAGCTAGTTCCAATAAAACTATTATGATTGCGGTTCATGCTAGTGAATTTTCGATGAATCTTCTCAACGAATTATTAGTCGAAGAGCTGCTGAAAGATGCTCTTATCATGAGTGTCTGCGTTTAGTGTAGGTTAAAGTGTCCTGACTAGTTTAATTACCTGATAAGAGATAAGAAAAGTGTTGACATACGTCAGGAATTCAAATTTTATTGTATAAATACTCAAGCGAACGAATCCAATCGGCAGACTTTGTCTCTCTCACCCAAATCAGTTCCCAGCAGTAGACATGTACGTGGGGTCCTAACCTGCAACGTTATTTCCAACCCAAGCTTGAGTTTCGCAGCACACATGTGCGTGGACTTGGGGGTTACATTAGGCGATAAGTTTGTCAAAGTTCTAAGAAAAATAATTTCAAAGTAGAAGGTCTCAAATAGTTACAGTGCAGTGTTAACTCTGAATGGAATTAAGCCAGAGCTAAACATAAATAATATACAACATAGTTCTTAAAAAAATATATATTATAAAACAGTGACCAAATATCTATAAACAATTCAAAAATATACCTCAATCGAAAAGACTACAATGTAAATTTATCAAGTCTTTGACCAATAGATGTTTTTATTTTAAGTGAAGCACCTTCTTTATCATCTCTTGTCATCTGACGTAGATCGATCCCGAATCTGAACTACATACCCTGCACGCCAACCAAGGGTTGAGAGAGACCATGCTATCATACCATGTTCCTTTCAGATTATTATGATTTATAATGTCATCATTACTAAAAAAATAAGTTGCATAAAATAATTTCCTTTTAATGTAAATATTTAATATGCTTCCTAATGCAATATCCACTCACTTAAGGGTCATTTCATTTCACATCAAACCAACCAAAATAAAATGCGGTTTGGCAGATCACCTCACCGATTTTGATAATTTTTTGTACAGTTATTCTAGATGAAAAATCCCAAATTTCAAGTGGAAGTGACCATTTTCCCTAAACATATACTTAGAGAAATCGATATATCTTAAGAACTACTTACACTAGAGTATTTAGAAGGTCTTGAAAATACCTTTCGAATGAGGTACTACTCGATATAGGTGTTTCAAAAAATTATATTATTTTTGTCAATATTTTAGCAAAATATATTCACCAAATTGCGAGATCGAGAAATGGTGGGTTCATAGGGAAAAAAATATTAAAAATTTGAAATAAGCAAAAATTACGAAAAACATTTTTTTTTAAATTTTAAACACCATTTTTTAGAGTTTACAAAATTTGGTTAATTGTTAACTTCCTTTTATGTTTTCAAAGTAAAGCCTACACAAAAAGCTAACCATCCTACCACCCATTATCCACCACATTCCCACCCCCACCCATTTCCTAAAAAAAAATTCAACAAGGCCAAAAGTTTCAATGCTACTTTTACAAGCAGAACCTTGTTGAAATTCCTACTTAGCAGGCGCGCCTTAACCATCCCACATCCCTTTAAAAAAATCAACAAAACCGTGTTTTGTGCAAGAAAATACCTGCAGTGAAGGGAGAATTAGAAAAATTCAATTGGGCTGCAGTGTCTGAGCACCGCAGGTATTTTCTTGCAGAAAACACAACCAGGAGAAGTAGAAGGATACTTACCAAATTGCGCGTGTCAGCAAGTTTCTGCTTGAAAAAATAACAAACATCGAAACTTTTGGTCTTGTTGGATTTTTTTCTAGGAAGAGGAGGGTGGTGGGAATGTGGAGGAGGATGGGTGGTAGGATGGTTAGGTTTTTGTTTAGGCTTTACTTTAAAAACATGAAAGGAAGTAAACCATTGACCAAACTTTCTAAAGACATCGGTAAACTCTGGAAACTGGTTTTTAAAATTAAAAAAAAAAACACTTTTTTGTAATTTTTGCTATGTTCTCAACTTATTAATATTTTTTCCCTATGAACCCATCATTTCTCCATCCCGAAATTTGGTGAATATCTTGCTAAAATATTGACAACATAAATAGCATTTTTTGAAAAAAATAAAAAAAATCGTTTTTTGAAAATTTTATTATTTTTTTTAATATTTTTTCTTGAAACGCCTATATCGAATAGTACCTCATCCGAAAGGTATTTTTAAGACCTTTTAAATGAGCTATAAGTCACTGCTCTAGTGTTAGTAGTTTTTAAGATATATCGATTTCTCTTAGTATATGTTTAGGGAAAATGGTAATTTTTTTGATTTTCAAAAATCAATTAAAAAAGAATTAACTACTTGCCAGAAAAAATTGAAATTTGCAATTTTGAAGCTACTAGATGGATACAATGGCTTTACCAAAAATGATCAAACCGGAGAGGTCACCTGCCAAACCTCTGGTTGATTCGAGATGAAAGGACCCTTCCTTGCTGGTAAGTATGGAGTGGTTCATCTCAAACGGTTAAAGCCTTCAAAATGCGCAAAGAGGGTCATCAAGTCATTTGGTACGCTTGATTCTTCTTCGCCTTCATTCATTATATATGTTACAGTGAAAGCTGGAAATCCAGAGAATGCTAACAATCCCTAGTGAAAGCTAACAATCCCGTATCAGCTCAGTGAAAGTCGAATATTTCAGAAAGTTTCTTACTTTTACTAGTGAATGTTAGCATTCACTAGTTGAAGTAACATTCACTAACTGCCATCGGTGAAAGTTATTTTATGATGCTAATGCTGACTGCTTCAATTGAGGATTGGGTGCATTATTATTAAGTTAAATATATATTCAAAAGCAAATTAAACTAACCCAAACTAACCCAAAAAACACACACGTATTAGCAAAAGAACAACACATTAATAAACATCACAGAAACCTAACCTCAAAAAAGCCGATAGTTTTGGCGGGCAACTGAGTCGAGCGCAACGATGCCAATTTTCATTTATTTACCCGTAACCGTATCCTAATTTACGAGTATAACATAATAACCAGCTTTAAATCAAAGCGATCAGCCACTGTCGAATACAGCGGTGGCAACAAGCGTATTGCATTTCATTCTTTAGATTACATTCCCTGATCGATCTCAGTGATTGTTAGTAATAACTAGTAAAAGTCGATTTCCAAGGCCATTATCGAACTTTCACTGAACAAGATTGCCCAAACCAGGGAAAGCTAGTTTTCACCAGTGATTGTTAACATTCACTGATTTCCAGCTTTCACTGTAACATATACATCATATTTATTTCTCGTGAATATATTTTATCTACAACTGATTTTTGTGGGACACTGACTAGCTGTTGCACGGATAAACAAACGACATAGATCAATTCTAAACGGGCTGGGCTCTATAAGGTCGATTCGCTCATCAGAGAACATATTTCGATTCCCGAGTGGCCGACTATTATTCATAGCTGCCACGTTTATGCAAATATGATGCGTCGGACATTCGTTTCACATCAAAACCGTAAACATGCTTTCCGTTCTTCCTGGCTCCTTGACAATAAAAAAACTTTCCATTTTCCAGCACAAAAGAAGTTTATTAAAAGCTCCCACAGAAGACAAGCCGAGCGTAATCGGGGAGTCTCCGATCGATTTGCAAAAGCACAATTTTCCACCCAATATTTTTTATGACTCGGCTATTTTGGATACAATGCTTTGCATGACTAGTCTGACGTACCGACATGCCATCTTTTCCATTAATCTCCGCTGTCGTGATATTAAGTTGGAAGCTTGAATTGCTGATTTGCCAAACTTCGCAAGCTTTCTTGCGGTGGTGGTAAAAGTTGTTTATTTTCACTAATAGTAGTATACCGTAAGAAATCGATATGCGCATGCGAAATCTGAAACTAGACGCTATAGAGAACGTTTCCGGTAAACTACAAACTGGACAGTACCATTGGAAAAGTGTTCCACAAACTTTCAGTTCTACGGTTAAGTTTTATGAATTTATCGATACATCACAAACTAAGACTGCTTAAACATCCCCAGAAATTGTATTGTAAACTGGCAACGTCGTATCGGGGCCTGGCGCGTGCAAGGCAATATGCAAAATGCGACCGACTGGGGTTGTACGTAAACACAAGAGGACCATATTTCCGGCACTTGGACCTCAAAGTCGATCCGTCAGTGTCATTGGACGGATATTTATGGAACCGTAGACGAAATGCATAAAGACAGTTCAGCGGCGGTTACATTAATATAAATCAGGCCCGCGTCGGAATACGGTTCTCTATTATTCGGCTTTGTTTATTCAATGGAGATTTATGATGTTGCGTTTTGACGGAAGGAGGAAACATCGTGACTTTCGCGTTAACGTTTTGCGTATTTGGGGCCACACGCTTGTTCACATTCATTATTTTCTATTTCGCTATTGGTGATTCTTTACCTCTGATAAACTTGGTTTCTTTGTATTTGCCCTGAAGACTTGGTACAATTAGCCAGTAATATTTTGTATGGATGGCATAGCCATCAGGTCCATGCCTGTACAAGACTAAATTGTGAGCATTGCGGTACTGGGGCCCTAATTGAGCTTCCGCAAAATACATACGGACCAAGAACATAATCATTTTAAATCAGGGAAGCTGAGAGATTATTTAGATCGGGATTTGATTAGCTGGTGGGCCGCTACAGACTCAATCTAACCTAGACTACCCAAATTAGCCTTCTCACGAAAGTTGCCTCTTTTGCTGAATGTCAATCATTAACCTGATACTCCAATAGAAGATGATGGAAATCGAGCTGGTGACTGGTTTTCTTGACGGTCCCCTGTCATCATCCACCGATTTCTTTTGACTACCAATTCCTACCATGGATAAAATAAAATGATTATTAAACAAAACTAAGCTAAATAATATCATTATAGCAATAAAAAGTCAATAGACACACTAAATCAATGCTATATATGGTCAAAAACAGAAAAAAAAAACGAAATGAGCTCAGTTCAGTCAGGTTTTAAAGTGAAAACTCAAAATTGCAAATGGCAGCTACATAAACTCGTGCACTGCTATGAGGTGAACATCTGATTATAGTATGGTTCAAGCCGGTAGATAGAATACACAAGTAAATCAGATAATGACGAAGACATCGAGATATTTATCAATTAAGGTAATACTATATTATATTAAGGAACATGACTTTATTTCAAATACTCAATTACAGTAAATTATAACGACAGTAAATATGACATACGATAAGAAATGACCAGCAGTCAGGTAAATTGTCTATTCATTAGGATTATTAATTGAAGAAAACTAAGCCTCTGAATATTACGCATTTTGTTGTTACTGATGTGCAATAAAAACCATCATCCCCTAATCCCGTTATCGATAATATTAAGTCATCAACCTGTATTAGCTAATTAAAACTGATGCTCGATTTAGTGAGGTCATAAATTAATTTTAATATTCGTAATGGACGAAATACCCGGTATAATCCATTATCGTTTTGATGTAATGTATAGGCTTTGTAGCGTTTTGATAATTCGATGGGGACCGTCAATATCGTATTCATACTTTTCAGTCAATTAAATGATCGAAATTTCTTTTTATATATTAAGTTTTTTGCCGTTTGATCAGACCAGTTTTTTTTGTATTAAGCTACAGTTTCAATCTCCTATTAAGTATATGTAGGGTTAATTTTAGTTTTATTTATTCACTTATTCGAAGGTAGAACAAATAATGTTTCTCGGCAAGCTATTTTAAACGTATATTCTTCAAAGCACTGATAAAGTAATGCTCGGTACAATCGTAATATTCAAACTCAACTAAACTATCTAGCAATTCCTTTTTCTTATCTCACATCCCTTAAGCTTACACATCAATTTGTTATATCATAACTCCTAACAAAAATAAAAATAAACAAGCATATTCATCGATATCAAATTGATGACCTAACTGGTCCGTCTCGTTCGCGTTGTCGCTTACAGATTCGGCCACGCTGCTTGGCGGATGGTCCTCAATCTGCCCTGTAATTAGAGATAACTTAATTAGTAAAAGTAAATCATAATTCGAAATTTTTGGATGCTTCGAACACATCATCTGCAATGTATGTTGTACATCCTTGTTCTCTACATCCCCTTTTCTTTTTTTTTGTTGTTGTGTGCTTCGAGTGTATAGCAAGCTCGAATACTTCACATGTAAAGTAATGTGAGTATTGTACATGCCATCGACACTGTACACACCCCCCCCACCATTCGTTAGGTGCTTCAAGTGTGTAACATGCAATGCCCTTGAATATCATTGCATGCCCTCGACACTGTTTACACCACTTTTCTTTTGGGTATTTCGAGCGTGTAACATGTCTCGGGTGCGTAATATATACTTCGAGCAATCCTGCTGTATATATATTAGTTTCACCGTACATGTGTTCGACACTCTTTTCCCTCTTACTTACACATTTTCTTTTAGAGTTATCCATGGTTTCATGTGATCAACTGCTATCACTGTGCGCCGTCGCATCTTGCCCCTCAAATCTTCCACCTCATACCGATCATTCGGCAGTATGGCAACAATTCGAAAGGGACCTCGAAACTTTGGAAACAACTTTTTGCTATCACCGGTTTGCGGCATACTAGTAAGTTGAACTAACACTAATGCTCCGACCTCATATCTTGGAGCCTTGATCCTTTTTATATCGAACTTTTCTTTTTGGTTAAGTTGCTCTTTGTCAATTTTAGCCTTCACATTCGATCGAATTTCAGATAAATTCAATCGATTTACTTCGTTCTGGATACCACTGAGAAGAACACTTTCAGGCAAGGAACGGTGTTTACTTCCAAACAGCAATTCTGATGGTGTCATTCCAATGGTCCGATTTGTGGTGCAATTTAAACCTCTCTGCACCGTTTTGACTTGGATATCCCAAGCGTCATCTTCCATTCCTCCATTGAGTGTTGCCAATGAATTTATTATTGAGCGATTGTAGCGCTCGCATTGGCCATTGGCACGTGGGGTGGCAACAGCATTCAGGACGTGTCTAATTCCGCGTGCGTGACAATAGTCTCTAAACGTTTTAGACGAAAATGCAGTACCTCGATCCGTTATAATGCGCGCTGGTACCCCAAAGATGTCAATCAGATGATTTAAAGCCTTAATGACATATTTGGTTTTCGTATTTCTCACTGGTTCGATCAGGCAAAATTTGGTAAATCCATCCACAATGACTAATAGCTGAGTATTTCCTTTTTTACTTTTTACAAAGGGTCCTACATGGTCCAAGTGTAGAGTATGGAATGGCACGGGAATCTTATCAATGGGATGAAGTTCTCCAGGCTTTTTGCCAGATTGCGGTTTATAATACATACAACTCAAACATGCTTTAATATATCGTTTTACATACCCTCTCATTCCAGGAAAATAATAGTTTTCTTTAATTTTCGTTAATGTTTTGTCTAATCCAAAATGGCCTATGTCATCGTGACAGAGTTTGCAAATTTGCCAACGATTTAACCGTGGGACTACCCACCTTTTAGAGCCGTTTTCTAATTTTCGATATAGTTTTCCATCTTTTATTTCGTACAGTTGAAAATAATGTTTATTTGCCCTACAATTGTCTTTACTTAACAAAATATTTCTTATTTCGCATATCCTTTCGTCTTGCAATTGAGCTGACAATAACCATTCATCCTCTGTTATATTTATAATACTTAACACTACTTTAGGTGGATTCCGACTAAGGCAATCGACATGATTCATTTTAAGCCCCGCGCGATATTTAACCTCAAAATTATAATCCTGCAGTTCAAACCACCATCGTGCCACACGTGGAAGAATATCCTTCTTTTCAACTGTACTTCTGATTGCACTACAATCTGTTACGAGAGTAAATTGTATTCCGACTAAATACACTCGAAATTGTCGGAAAGAATCACGAACAGCTAATGTTTCAAGTTGATAAGAATGATAATTTCTTTCCACAGGGGTGGTTTGACGACTAAAATAAGCTACCGCATGTCGCTTCCCTGTCTCGTTATCAATTTGAAATAATATGCCGGCTATACCTACTTTACTTGCATCTGTATGCACTTCAGTCTTACAGTCCGGATTGAATATTTTTAGAATTGGTCTACTTACTAACAGTCCTTTTAATTTTTTCATGGCTTCGATTTGTTCTGCCTCAAATTTCCAAGGTACATCCCTTTTGAGGAGACGCGTTAAAGGTTGAGCAATCGACGCGAAATTTTGGATAAACCGGCGAAAATATCCGGCTAAACCGAGAAACTGACGTAGTTGCTTAACATTGCGTGGTATTGGCATATGTTTAACTGCTGTTATCTTTTGTAAACCAGACCTAACGCCATCTGCTGAAATTTCTCTCCCCAAATACTCTATGTTTGTAGAGAAAAACGTACATTTTGATAATTTTAAGGTTAAATTGTGTTTTCTTAGCCTTTGTAAAATTAAATTTAATCGTTCTAAACCTTCACTGAAATTTTTGGCCGGTATTATTATATCATCAATATAAACTTGAGCAATTGTATTTATATATCCATCCAACACCAGATTCATAAGGCGTTGAAAGTTGCTAGGAGCATTTGCCAAACCAAATGGTAACCTTAAAAATTCAAAATGCCCGTCTGGAGTGACGAAGGCTGTTTTTGCTATAGAAGATTCTTCCATAGGGACCTGATAAAACCCCTGCGATAAATCAAGAGTCACAAAGTATTTATGACCTCCTAATCTGTCTATTTGGTCTTCTATTAATGGAAGGGGAAATTTATCTTTCTTTGTAATTTTATTTAGAGCCCTATAATCAATACACATGCGTTTTCCGCCATCTTTTTTAGTCACTAACAAAATAGGGCTCGCATAGGGAGAATTTGACTGTCTAATTATTTTATTTTGCAATAAATCTGTAATAATAACTTTTACTTCTTGTCTTTCCGCTAAAGACAAGCGATATGGGCGATACACAATAGGTTTATCACTTGTACATTCTATTCTCATTTGGATGGTATCGGTCTTACCTAGTTCGCTGGTTTTAAAACAAAATCGATCCTCATATTTATACAATAATTGTCTAAGCCTATCCTTTTCCCTATCAGATATATTACCATATTTAAGATTCCATTTTGTCTCTTTATCGTTCGTATCCGACACCTTTAGTGTATTAACCGAATATTTATTTTCAATATTAAAAGGTAATTTACTATTATCAGGTAGTTTTGTAATTATAAAATGTCTACAGTTATTGATTACTAGCACTGTTGGATGATCAATAAAGTTTTGTCCAATTAATAAGTCAAAAATAAATTCAGAGTCGTCTAATATCGTAATTTCTGTCTGAACACTAACACCTTCAATTTGAACAATTTCTAAACAATTTCGATCAGCCGTGACCTGCGACCCGTTAAAACCACGTAATTTTATCGGACTATCTAATTTATTAAGTGTTAAACCCAATTTTTTTGCAATAGAGAGTTTCATTAATGTTAATTCACTTCCCATATCGATGATACATTCAATAACTTGATTATTAATTTTAGCCCTTTTTATATATTTTGCTTGCAAATTTTGACCCGCATATTTTATATCTTTCTTTTTATTTTCTCTCTCTTTTAATTTTGTTCGACAATTTTCAACTGTATGCCCTAACCTGAAACAAAAGCTACACTTTCTATTCATTAGGTGCGGGCACTGTGCGCGCCTATGACCTGATTCGTTGCAACTAAAACAAACTATTTCATGTTTTCTTTCTTTTTCTAGACTAACTTTATTTTTATCCTTTTCACTGTGTTTATTGAACCTACTGGTGCAAGGAAAATTCGTGACATATTCAGCCAAATCTGCGAAAGTGGAACAACGGGCTGCCCGTATATTCGCTTTTATTTGAAAATCATATATTCCTTCTATTACACAATCAACAATTTGTTCCTGAGACAGATTTAAATTTAATTTATTAAGCATAGACAATTTTCGGAAACAATAATCATTTAAATCTTGCCCTACAGATACACGGTAAGTTGCGGCTTCGAAAAATAATTTACCAAAAGAACATTTATTTGGAAACATGCTACGCAACATTTCTTCCCATTGTAACCATGTAAATTTCATAGTTTTTAATCCCTCATACCATAAACGTGCAGTGCCCCTTAATTTACCTAAAGCAATATAAATTTTTGTGACATCATCCCAATGATAAATCGCCGCACACTCATTTACTCTACAGAGCCATTCTTCAATATTTTGCGTTAAATTAGATGGATCAAATTCAGGTATCAATCGATCGTCTTTGAAAACAGCCCAGTTTAAATGTGTGCTTTCATTCTTCTCTTGAGGAAAAGTATTAGATTGTGTACTTACAAGTTGACTTCTAAGCGCATTTATTTCTGCCCTTGCCTCACTTAAAAGAGAATGCAAATCCGTGTCGGTTGCTGGGGTACCAGACTCCCTTTCCACTACTAAACTTAAATCATTTTGGTCCAGATCTGAAGAAGTGCGTGCCACTCGGACCGGAGGCTCCTCATTGTAATTTCTACTCTCAGCCTCGTCGTCCTTAGGTCCTTCACGTCCTCTCAATCGTCTCTTCATTTTATTGTTGCCACCTACACCACTCACGTATATCCCACCGCTGCTTTGTAGGGTTAATTTTAGTTTTATTTATTCACTTATTCGAAGGTAGAACAAATAATGTTTCTCGGCAAGCTATTTTAAACGTATATTC
>MU187998.1:35317-67783 GCA_016904865.1 Pissodes strobi | reverse complement strand
GTTAAACACGAGCGCGCCATGAAAAGTATCACTTTTCCTCCATATAAAATAATATACTATTACTCCTCGAAGGAACGAAATTCCGCCCGCAGAAAAGATTGTGCTTGTGATGAACAACTCGAAGTCACCAATCTCTGTAATGCTCCGTAATGTTGATTGATTGGTATCATAAATCTGAAGAGAAGCTGGTACAGACATTAACCGTGTGGATCTTGATGGCTAGGAGTTGTGTTTCGAGGTTCATTTAATTCTGACGAAAAAAAATTTTTGTTTGACTGACCCTGTATGTCAGGTCGCCCTGCAATCAAAACAGCACTAATCAAAATGGCTTCGGAAAAAAATGAAGATGCACTTGTTACGGGGGTCCGAATGGCGTTACTTGTAGAAAGCTCCAAAAGGCACTTCCACCATGTGACTTTTCCATATAAATAACGGAAACGCCTGTGGGGTTAGGGGTCAGAATGGCGGCTTCCAATAAACAGCACTATAGATCAGAACGGCAGCCTCCAAAGGTTATCTCCTTAACGAGTCCGTGGTCTTATGTACGGAGATCAAAACGGCAGCCTCCACCACGTGTCAAACTGGATATAAATAACTGAAATCCTTCCAGGGTTAGGGATCAAACGACGTGTCAAAGAGGTCATAACGGCACTTCCAATACTTGGTACTAGGGATCAGAACGGCGGCCCACAGATTCTCACTTGAAGCAATTCGACGTCTCAAAGAGGATTCTCACTTGAGGCAATTTGGTGTTTTCCCCCGGGAGTACTTTTAGTTTGGTGTTAGATATTAAGAGAGTTAATTCGTGTTAATTTAGTTTCAATTTGATTTAGGTTCACTTCAGTTTTTACTTTTTCACTGACGTAACTTAGGTAGGTTTGAACCTGTTACCAGTAAGCGTTTGCCTTTGAGGTACTACGAACCGGATGACCAAGTTCTCTTTTACTGGGTTTGTACGTTCTTTTATACTAAAATTTGTTGAAAGTTTACAGATTGTTTTTAAAAAATGTTTAGATAATAAGTATAGTAATTTATCTTCAAGTATTAAGTTCAAACTTTAGACTGAGTGTTCTTTTTTCGCGAATAAGATTACTAGTTTACAATATTAAGAGGGAACTTTTACTGATGAGCATTTAACTGACTACATGTCTGTGCTATCAAAAAGTAAAAGAGTCAGTGACATACGAAACATATCAGCGAACATTTGAGCGCAGATTATTTTGCGATTTCAGGGCCAATTTGAACTATTCTAAGAGCTAAAAAATAGCTATACATGAAGTTATGAGTTTGCCATCAGCAATAAAGTTTACCAGCACATAAAACGCTGTCTGTATCCTCATAAGGAACGTTGCAAATTTAGTGAATCATTAAAATAATCAAATTAATCGCTTATGTTTAAAACTATATAAGAAACTTTTCGAATAAAAAGCAAATCTGACAAGCAAGGGAATGTCCTAGAAATTCTGTAATTTAATTTTATTGTTATGCCTTTGCCTATTAGGATAGCGTCCTTCTCCTGATAAAATTTAAAAGGACGGACGGGTCAAATCAGTTTATTAGAGAAAATTACTCCCCTACTATAAACAAATAATTAAGACCATGTATCATGTTCAGAGGTTTAGGTATGGATATTATGTTAATGTAAATATAAATTTTAAAAAATAATTTAGCAATAATAACGAACGAAATAATGACAATGTTCATATTTGTTTTTTATTTCAGACTTAAATGATAGACAGCAACAGCAGCAAACGGCGTTATGGGAATTGATAAAGACTGAAGTTGCTTACATTAAGACGTTAAAAGTGGTGACACATGTAAGTACTCAATATTTTCAAGTGTACAGTTATACTATTTACTACCTACACAAGGCTGCTCAAAAGGCATTCTGATGGTATGTTCGACGAGTTCTTAAGGGTTTGGTGTGCAAAATTCCAACTAACTTAACATAACTGCCGGATATCGATATTTTAATCAGTATATAAAATATAAGGATAAGGTTTTGATATGCTGGGTCTATAGGGTACGTTCTGCCACTTTCATAATTATTGATAATGCGGATCAAATATTTTATATACACGGTGCGAAACGAAGCCCTCGCATTTTTGCTGAATATACGAGTATTTTTCCACACCAAAATTGAAAATGAAAAAATATATCGTAATTTTCGTTAAATTGATTTTAGTGTACCGGGTTTACAAACAAGAAAGGCGGCCGGATGTATTTCGGAAACTGGTTAATATAGAGGTTTAAAAAAATTAATTTGATAGCAAAGGTGACTAAGGAAATTGTTAGAAATTATTTTCAAGCTCCTAAATTGATACCTATCGTTTTGCAGTAAAGCCGACCCGAAGTCTAACCTAGTCCATGGTCGCAATGATCAAGACTCTCGCTCCGGAGGACTGCTATCCCACAAGTCATGTGCCATCTGGCTGAATTCCACTTTGATAGAATAGTCACTTGATTGTGTATTATCTCTTCAATCTCAGGATTTCTTCATGTACTTCACTCTGTATGAGAACAAGTGTGTCTCCCCATCTTCTTTTAGGAAAATTCTTCCATATCCTCATCTCTTTCTCTTCAGATGTCATTGTCCCACAGTCGTTAGAAGTAAGCCATGGCCTCCTGCATGATCCAGGCTCGAGTGATGGAGGTTCAACAGGATATCTAATACTGATGATGGTGATGGCGAGGTCGGTTTGCCTTTAGATTTTTGCCAACTTCAAACAGATGATCTTGTAATCTACCACGTGCCAGCACACCACAGGCCGTAGACAATTCTCGGCCAATCACCAGGCTGTACCACCAGGGCACGACTCCTGGGCTGAGCCCCTAGGTTGCGGCCATCATTGCTCTCAGTTGTCTGAACATTGCAACATCATTTTTAACTGACTTCTCGAGCTAAGCTTTCAAAAAAGCTTGGTCCTAGGCACTTCACCTACACAGAGTTAAGTGACTTCAGACATAATACCATGCTCGGGAGCTAGGAACCCGTCTAGATTCCTTCTTCTTGTAAAAATAATTATCTTTCTTTTTGTTGGATTCAATTCAACAATATAACGATTTATATCGGACAAAATTCAGAAAGTTTTGAAAATTGGTAGGAGTGTTAGGTATGACGTAAGAAATACTAAACTGAAAAGATCCCATCCCTAAATAGTGTACTTCATCCCCTAGGACGTCGTTTTTACCCCCCTTTTTCAAGTTTTCTAGATTATCTCGAGACCGGTGCACTGTTTGATAAAAAAACCTATATAAAAAATATTCCTCATAAAATTTTCTATAAAAAATGTTCCTATGCATTTTTTCCTAAAATTAATAATAATGTGAGAAACAAGGCGTATATATAAGGGTTCCTTCCAGTTACACAGTAAATGCAATCTGTAGTGTATCAAGAAATACTCGGTATTTCACAAATTAGATCTTTAAAACATCCCGACTAGCCCGAGGTCTAGACGAAGGTTATTTACATTACGCAGTTCACGTAGTGTTATTGTTTAGCTTGAATGAACGCGATACCTGACACGGTCGGCAAAGCTAAGGTTAAAACCTTGTTTAGTCAACCTCGTCAGTGCAATGTTTTGATACACGACCGAGCCGTGAACCTATATCAATATAGGATATATATATAGACAGAATACAAGACTGACTAACATTGTTACATGTACGTAGATTATAAGAATATACATCATGTAGCTTTACCATCTGATGTATTATAGTAAAAGTTAATACAGAATTCTGCAGTTATCTCGAGTATTTATTCGATAGTATAAAAGGATTTCTACAAATTTAATATAAAATATAATGTAAAGTCCAATGCTGAACGCTAAAAAGTTGGTAGTAGGCTACTGGAATCACTTAAAATTAAAATAAATTTACCACTTTTACTCTCTTAATCCTATAAAACCTCTTGATTTTTAAAGAGGAACTAATATGCTATAATGATCGTACTTGTTTCCATACCACTTCAGATGTAAAGTACTTGGCGCGTTTTTTCTTACGTGGTGTCCTAAGTAGGCCTAATCCACTAATTCGTAGAAGACTAAGTTAATCTTCGCCTTCCTCCATAGATTCGACGTTCATGCATGCTTGTCCATGACAATGGTAACACATTGCAGAGCAATGTAAGCCTGCTCTTCTGCAACTGCACCTGTGTTCACATTCTATTATACATGAACACGAAATTAGTGTTAAAACATATTCGGGAGCTGGTTCTTTTGTTGTCATAATTGGGGTTAATATACCGTCGACCTTTTTCCATCCCCAATCAGTAGCATCAAGCTTAACGCTTTACCATGTTTGAATTTGCAAAAAACACGATATGAGTGTAGCCCAGCAGCAGTAGTAGTTGCTGGTAATTTTGATAACATTACAGTGTTGTTCGCTTTACCAACCAGTTTGTTAAAAGATAAATCTGAATACATCTAGTCTTTTTCTGCAGAGGTACAATTGTACAAAGCAAGAACAAATCCTTCGCCCGCATCTGCAATTTCTTCATGAGAAGCTTTTTCATTATTAAAGATTTGCACGATATCTTGTAGGTCATCCCTAAAATTAATGCATCATCGTAGTGACCTTGAGTCCTCACAGTGGGTGTAGTAGGAGAAAATAAAACTTATTACACTATCGAGTGTGAAATAGTGGTTATCGATTATATTTTTACTTTTTTTGGATAAGACTACTTTCGGCGCTTGGGATAATCAGCCATACATTTAACGAATTATATATGCCGCCTTGATTTCGTTTGCGCTTTATTTACCAAACAATGAGACATTTTAGGGGAAATTGTTATAGAAAATGTTTTGTAGAGAATTTTATGAGGAACAACTTTGTATATAAGTACTTTTACCTACCATGCACTGTTTCGTAGATATTCCGAAAAAAAATTAAATTTGGGTGGAAACAATGTTGTTAGGGATGAAGCACATACTTTAGGGGTGGGAACTTTTCAGTTTACTAATATTTATGATATCCTTAATATTTCTACCAATTTTTAAAACTTTCTGAATTTTGTCCAATATATTACAATTTTAACTGTAATATTACTGAATATATTAGATAGTGCATATTTGTACCAGTGAGCCTTCCTGCAATGGAAAAATTGAAATGATTTCTGGTACAGAAGGTGCTGCAGTGACAGCATCTCCTTCGTGTTTCTTTCACTGGTAAATGTTTTTTAATATTATTTAGTCTTGTAACATTGTGAACCGTAGCTCTTCCGTCTGGGCTATTTCTTTTACGACCACGCCCGAATTCAGCAACTGGCCTAGGTTTACTTCTTCCGAAATAAGATCCAATTAGTTGCGATTCCAAGTTCGATCGAAACTTTAGGTGAGTCATGGCTTTTTCGGATTTTGACATTTGTTGAATAGTGGTTTTATGTAAAATATAGCTATTTACTATACAGGAGTCGAGACAATAATAAAAAATCCTTAACCACCAACGCCTACTTTTTTAGGAAATACTGTAAGCACAAAGAAGTTGATCAAAATGATCGACCCCACCCATGTACTTATTATACACTCACTGGGCAACCTACAAGCGTTCTACTTCCGTCTTTCTCAGTCCTAAGTGTCTGAGCTGTGTCTTGAGGATTATACATTGTGCTGATTAAACTAACTCTATCTTCCATTTTGATATTGCTGTGTTTTCATGTATTACACCATCGCTTTCTCCAATTTTATTTTTTTTATCATCTCTTAGGATATGTCTCAGAAACAATTTTCTTGTTTGTCTTATAGTAGAACATATGCATAATTTCCTAACCACCTAACAACTTTTTTGCCAGTAGCACAGTTGAAAAAATTTTTGCGAAGAACAAACAATATCCAAAGCCTTCAAATCCAGTTGATAAATTACTAACGACCCTTTCACCAAGTGTCATTGTTTTATCAGCTTTCTCTTCAGCACCTTCATAAACAGACAACCCAAGGCAATACCCTGTTACAGCACAAGCTTATAACAATTCCCCCTTTTACCTTTTATTTCTCTAATTTTATTTCGATTTTAATTGAAATTATTTGTATAAGTAAAAGTAAAAGTAAAAGTTAAATGTTCCTTGAGTTACCCTGTCGCTGCTCAGAGATACGTCTTATTGCGGTGGCCCTAGGGGTGTGAGTTCGAATTTTGAGGATTTAAATTTATGGGCGCCAGGTCCAGAGTAGACCAAAAGATAAGAAAAGATAAGTTAAGTTGATCGAAAGATAAGAAAAGGTCAGTTAAATTGGCCAAAATATAGGAAAAGATAAGTTAAATCGACCGCTAGTATTAGCTATATTATCTATATGAAGCAAGTAAACGCAAGAAATAAAAGATACAATTTCCTGATTATTTTTAATAATAACCTTCGACTCAATTATCACATTTCCTTCAAACTACTGTGAAGCATTTAATACCCTGTAGAGGTCAAAAACAAATTCAACATATATCAATCTGAATTGATTCGAGAAAATCCTATAACTAAATCGCTAACTTGGATAATACCTATTTGCAAACATGTAACGCTCAGTTCCCAAACAAATACAAACCTAATTTACATAATATACAAGTTTACAATAATCTCCAACTTCACAATAATCTCCAAGTTCACAATCGGTGGTACAGCCTTTAGTGCAGGAACAATGGCGGCCCCCAGCTTTTAGACAGTGGAGAAGGGTCGTGGTGAGTTATAATGCCTGAGCGCCACGCGGTTAACTTATCGCCATGCCCTGATGCTGGATCTTCAGTGAGATTCGACCAATAACCACGAATTGCTCTCCTCCCCGCTGTAACCTATTGAAAAACTTGGAAGGGGAAACAAAAAGAAATATCACCCCAATTAAACAAAAATAACAAGTGTATATTCCGTATTGGTGACTATACTTTTGAATTAAATAAGAAAAATAATTGCTACAAGAAGAATTTCTTGTATATGTAGCTATGACAATTAATATATCAATGTATGCTAAAGATGGAATATTAAAAGTAACGGTTAAATGTTAAATAGTACTTTATGTTATATCTACGGCGCCCTATAAATACGAATACGTGATCACGTGTCGTTTACATGCCCTTGATTGGTGTTTTCAACCTATGCGGTACAAAAATATGATAACTTCTTCTACTTCTACACTCTAAATAACTCTAATCAATAAGCGAGAAGTTATCGTGCTAGTTTCAAAAATATATATATTACGACGCTGAAAAAAAATAAAACACGCGATCAAGACTACGCTGAAATGAATTAATAACACGCCAAAACTATCCGGATTAGCTGGATAATCCAGTATACATATGCTAACTATTGAGAATAATTCGTTACTCCCAAATAACTTGAAGGTAGCTATCTTTTAAATCAAGTCAAACCATTAATACTTTCATTAAGCAAACTCATCCGAAACTTTAATTTAAGTCGCCCTAAATCACCAATCAAATAAACACAATAATAAAATGAAATAAAATAAATGTCCCAAAATACACTATATAATATCCTAAATTAAGACTTATCTGATAGGTTATCAAGCCAACAGTGAGTTCATCCAGGATCTAGGTGTTCGTCGAATCACTGGAGCGTCAAGGTCGAGGAGACACACTCCGTATGCGTTGACTCTTGAATCAGACAGCGAGACACGCAGTCAATTGACGGTTACTCCGAAACCACGTGTTGTCAGAGGAGTCTCAGTATGCAGTCTCGAAACCCAGGTAGGAAACCGGATCGTAAGAGGACAATGGAACCAATAATCCAAAAATAAAATTCCAAAAAGCCGGAAAAACAGAAAACAGGAAACAGGAACAGGAAAATCCAAGAATTGAAAATCCAAGAATTGAAACCCCTTTAGATGTTAAACGGGGTTCAAGTGTGTGGCAGCTCTCGAAAATCAAATCCCCAAACGTGGGTGCAGGTGGTCGAATCTACAAATCTTCCTTCATCTACAATCATCCATCAGACGAGAAACCATCGACGACCACAATCCTGCTCAAGGGCTTCGTTGAATACTCCCCTAACTAGGGCACTGTATATTTCACACTAAATATCAGTATCTCAACGAAAATTCCCAATTTCGAGAGCTCGGCACTGAAACCTACTGGTTCCTTCAAGATCACATAAAGACTAAATTGGCTTGCTCCGAAATGACGAGGCTAGCAGAATTAACAACGCGCCGGCTCAACATACTATGTTGCCAGAAGCGTCCCTATTTGTGACAAAGTACTAGAAAGTTATGATGTCATACTACCGGATTCGCCAAAACAAGCGCTAAAGCGACTCATTATCGGAATGATTTAAATCAGTTAGAATCTACTTTTATATGCTTGGTGGGAATATATAACCCACGCGTTATGCGGCAGCCAAAAATTACAATCAACACGCGCCACTAATAGCATTATGCCATACAAGGCATTAACTTGGCAACCGTGTCGACCGTGAAGACCACGCGCTTGTCCAGAAAGCTGTCACTTATACCGCCAAAATTATCCTCCACAGACTATGTGAAACATAGACCAATTTCGTTCGCGTCGGTAGAATCTACTCCGAGCTGAAATATTATCGAACTTTAATAATGGAGAGTTCGTGTAATACTGCGTCAATATGCAAGCGTAGAAGGCTAAACATTGATACCATCCAATATAATCAGCAAATTCAAGCGTATGATAGCTAAATCCTACAATAAATGCAACGCGAATTAGAGTGGTTCTCGAATCGATATCGACGGAGGGATCCGATGCGCATTCCACCGGTCGTGTAGTCTATAGTTTAAAACCGGAGTGACATGACATACTTCTAACAAACGTCAATGTTTCATTTCCAAAACCAAAATATTCCCTAATCACCTAAGCAAAACAATATATTATCAAATATAAATCAATGAGAAAATTACCACAGAATGACCATCAAGTGTACAAAAAGTAAGTTATAATTACAGTGTTAGATATCCCTAAATAACCTTAAAATATAACTCGGCATGCATTATACAATTACTCGGCTAATCTGTAAACAATCTATCACTGTTGTTTTATTTTAGACACAACCCTCCAAGAAAGGCGAAAATATATCCTTGATTCCAAAATACTTCGAATCAGCAATTAAAAACCATAATTAACAAGGTCGCAAACAGTAGATGGCCATCAAGGTGTATTATCGAACTGAAATAATGAAAGCAAGCCAAACGATTAGAAGAAGGGTTTCTTTCTCCATTTAGAAAGACAGCATAATAGGACAAAACCAAGAGGAAAATACCAATATACAACGAAGCTTTGTGGTTCCAGCTGCAACAATATATCGTGTGTGTAAAGTTAATTCGTTCAAAAGAAAGCATGTGCATTTGATATATTATAAAGACATAAATATGAAATATTTGCTTTAGAATACCTAGTTTAATGTTGGGTTCCATGCTTTTCCAATACTAGCCCTATTGTGGTAATTATCTAATTTTTGTAGTGTATTTTAATAAATAATATGATGTTTGATTATTTTCCCTCCAGAAATAGATCAATTTTAATCGACTCTGGTCGACTTCGTAAATTTTTATTTTGATCCTTCGCCATTCCGTCAGAAACCAGGTTTTTGTATAATATGAAATCGTAGCCTGTTACAAACAGTGCAACTGCAAATCTCGGTTTTTGCAGACGAAATTGTCTTTATGACCCTAATTCAAATTAATGATCCTGATAAGCTAATAGCCCTTAAGTTACAATCAGTCCATTAATAAGTCAAGAAACTTCGCTACAAAATTAACCAAATTACTAGGATTCCCAGAATTGAGTAAAATCGAATTGATATTAAAATATTGACTTTCGACAGAAAATTGTTTTTATGAAATAATTGTGAAATCTAACAGACGTCTCTGAAAGAAATCCAAGTTCTATCTTTCAGTATATATTAAAAACTTCTCATGTGAGATAGGTAGCTCTAGCCAGGATAATAATAAAACTTATTATTTTTTTTATTTATTTAAAGTGCTTTATTGTCCAAAAAATATTACATGTAACATTTCTTATTGACAAAGCTTTATAAGATGTATACAAAATATAAAACAAAACAAAACGAAGCAAAATCAAAAAGAAGAAAAAAAACAACAGGAAAACATAAGTGTGGTGACTTAAAACATATTAAATGGCAAATATTACCTCCGCAATACACATTATCACAGTACCTGCATTAGTACAGTCAAAATTGTAATGGCTTATTGCAGCCATTTATCACAATAAAACTTTGATAACTCATTATTGGAACACACACTTCATGAGTTAATAATAAAATATAATGAGCCTTCTAGTTCTGCTCGAAAAACTCGTCAACAGAATAGAAAGCTCTCTGCAATAAAGAGCATTTTAAACTTTTACGGAAGGCTTTTAAGTCTCGAATATTTCTAATCCGCAGATCAACATGATTGTATATCTTGATGCCACTGTAAATCAAGGAATTCCTGACAAGGCTGGAATGTGGAATGGGCAAGGGAACATTGCCAATCTGACGTGTACCATATACCAGCTGAGGATTGGGAAATTGATACTTATTTTTATGAATTAGGCAAGCCATTTCCAGAATAAATAAAGATGGGAGGGTCAGAATAGAGTGCTTGATAAAAAGGGGCTTACAGTGGGTTCTTGGATGCGCATTACAGAGATTTCTAACAGCTCTCTTCTGCAGAACGAAGACAGATTGAAAAAGATTTCGAGAGCAAGCTCCCCAGAAGGGCAAGGCATATCTGAGATGTGACTCAATAAGGGCATAATACACGTTACGCGCAACTTCTCCACCAAGCTCTCGAAAGGTAGCCCGAACAGAAAAACAACCAGATGCCAATCTTTTATTCAACTTAACGATATGAGTATAGAACTTTAAGTTTTGCTATTAAGCAATAAGTGAAGAAAAGATAACTACTGAATGAATGATTACTAAAGATTATAGCCTTAATTTTGGTTTTAAACTTCCAAACATTAATTCCAAATATATACAGAGTATTTACTCTTAATAATATCGAGTACCCACTAATATGACAGAATATTAAAGCACCATATCACATAGAGGTGATAAAGATAATTATTTTGACTGATCAGGTCAAAATCCAAGTTAGTTAAAAGCCATAAGATACTATTGCAATTTAGTCAATTAAATGTACAATCAGCTAAATACAATTAGGGTTGAAAATAGACAATCTAATTTTGAGATATTATTATGGTAAATGAAATATGTACAGTACATCCATGTACAAAGTTACTTAAAGTTAAAGATAGGTAAGACAATTTGGCCATAAGGCAAGATAACTGTACAATAAGATAAATGTACAATCAGGTAATCGTGAGATACGATAGGACAAAAGTATACTTAATTAGAGATAGGTAAGATAATTTTGAAATATAATCCGAAATGTACAATACAGTACGTAAATATACCATAAGCTAAATTTACAAGATATAAATATGAAATTAAATTTTGAAATGTTGGTTTTTCTGTTGTTAAGAAATCATGTGGGGTATTTAAAAATTTCTAAAAAAAATCCCGTATCTTTATGGACTTCCAGACAACGAGAATGCTCAGGGCCTCCAAGCATTTCACAACAGAGTGGTTTCACAACCACGGAGTCCTCCCGACCATATAGTTTCCACTTCTCAAATTAGCAAGTCGCTACCCCCCGGGCTACGATTTAAGAATGGAGCATTGTCCTAGAATCCAGATTAAGTAATCCCCCAAAAGTGGTATTAAGCTTCAGTTCGAGAACGATTAGTACTTGGCCTTAGGAATAATTAAAAGTTGGTGTTTTCATTGGATTTTGAAAAAGCGAAATTCCTAAGAGTTCACACTGAGATCAGAATGAGATTCCAGTGAAATACAAGTGAGATATAAGTAAAAGCCTGAAATAAAAAACAAACATCAGACGTCTCAAAATGGCGTCCGCGTACTTCTTGGAAAAACTCGTCCATCGACGCAAATAATTACCTGTTGTTATGGCTCATTCTCCTTCAGGTTTTGGCTAATCCATCCTAGGACGCGACAGAGTTGAACATTATTATAAAATCCAGACTAGCTGCTTCCAATTCCAAAGGAATTAGACCATAATGAAAATTTTACCGACACTATTACCTAGCCTTGCTGAAAGTCTAGTCTCGAACCCACCAAAGAGGCTCCTGATCTCGTTCCCATCGGTTTTATGCACTCGTACTCGTAAAAAACTGGTTCCCGACGAAACACACGAAGTCAGATTACAATATCCGATTTGGCACGACATCAATTCAAATACCGCCGACTATGTAAACATGAACTCACTTCCTAATTAGAAAATTGCACAATATCTCGATCAAACTCCTTTACGAAACATGCAAAAACACGTAACTGACAAAACAAAGCAGCTAGTATGTCCAAACCTCAAAAAAACAACGTTATATAAAGAAAATTACTCGCTGATGTACTGCTGGTTGCCTATCTACATCGCCCACTTTTCATATCAAATTCAAGACGCCGCGCCATTACTATATGCCGGCCTCCCAGTAGCGTAGCAAATTAATTTCATTAAAAATAAGTCCAATGGTGGCTATGGCTATACTATATTGAAGTTTATGAATGCAAGAAAATAAATTAATTGTTTTTGGATATTTAACCGAGAACTGATACAGAAAATTCGAATTTACTGACATTGGAACGAGCATATCCAAATGATTGTTACAAGCTATGTCCCACACTTTGAAACCTCTTTATATCGGTTTCATTGGCATGTACTGTTTTAGAGTACTGCGCCCTTTGAATTTTATCATGGACTCATCAATGGATAAATAGCGTGAAGGATCAAAGAGCAACTTAATCTCTTGGTGTTATACTCTAAAAAATGCCAGATTTTATAAAGTATATCATACCCATTTTCTCCTTTCCTAGGCATGATAGAGCTATCATTTACATGTAGAAGTCGCGTTATCTTTAAAAATCTCTTTAGGGGCATAACGTTTTGAATTCGTGAAACCACAAGATTTTGATCGGTGCTCCAATAATGACGCATGCTAGGTAGGGTATGAAATCCCATTACTATGAGTATCCCTATGTAGACGTTTAGCTCTATGACAGTTAAGTTCAGAGTTTGCCCCCTTTGTCAACCATATAAGTTTGACAAGTCTACAAGGTACTGAAGGAAAAGAGGAGATAACACGTTTAAAAAAAATAAAACTGGTTGAAAAACGTCAAATTGAGCATGTTTTGTTATTCCAAACCTCCGGTTAAATTGTGCCTGCGAGAATTCCTTGGGAGTTGCTGATTTTCTTTGCCAGTCAAACATCTCATCGTCGCTGATGTTTCCCTTCAATAAACTGTCAGATTCGCTTGTGTCACTATCTTCACCAAGAGCTTGAGAAATTACATCATTTTGTTGAGAGTCTGCTGCTTCACTGGTAGTTCCAGGGTCTACTTCCCTTTCAAATAGTTCCTCGGCTTCATCCTCTAAAACATCAGAGCTTAAAAATGAAGAATCGGTTTCGGTTCTCCTATCTAATAATTGTGGAAATAAATCGTTATCATTGGCATCCTCGTCCCCTTCAGCATCTGAATTTAGGGCCATATCATCTGTTATCGTCTGTAACAAATACTCAACATGTTCTGAATTATTCAAGTGAAACAACCGTCGTTTGTCCATCTGAAAAAACACGAAATAGAAATTCAATACAAAAAAAAACAAATCAAACATGTCACAATTTTTGTTACAACTTGAACACTCTGGGTAGATTACCCCTACTACAAGATTGATTTAAACATAGAGTCAAAAATAGCATTTTGTCCAAACCTTTTCAAGATAATAACGAAATGCGTATTCATATTTTTTGAAAGACAAATTATTAAAAATGTGCTCCTGGTCTATTGATTCATAATGGTATCGAAAATGTTCATTTTCCTTATTATTACGATTATTATACCGACATTAAAATTTAGAGCTTTAAGCAAAGTCTTATAAAAGATCGTAAAAAAAACATATTATTAACATATTGTGTTCTCTGGTACAGATGTGTACCACATTTCTATTACTAAATATTATCTTAGCCCGTAAAATTCTGAAGTATTTAAAAATATATAATCAATTTAGCATCATTACGCTTCGCCAAATCAAATAGTTCTAACGTAAATTCATTTTAATTTAAAAAAGAAAAGTAAATACGTCCGTACATGTATCGCTCCATTTCTAATGTCAAATTTTTAAATCCAATACTTTCGCTCAAATTGAAATGTTTTATGCCTAACCGGCTATGGAATACAAAGATACACATTATAGATATTAGTCTACCTACCACAAAACTTTTATTTCACTTTACACTCCACAAAAACCAAAAAAATCAACTTTGTAACACACATATCTCACTTATAATCCCTGGTTCAAATACGTACCACATTTTGACAGCAGATTGACTTTTTTCCAGCAGGTAGCGCTATACGTGGAAATGTGGTAATTATTTTTACCAGAGAGCGTCTATAGACCGAAATGTGTCTTTATGTGATCTTGAAGGAACCAGTAGGTTTCAGTGCCGAGCTCTTGAAATTGGGAATTTTCGTTGAGATACTGATATTTAGTGTGAAATATACAGTGCCCTAGTTAGGGGATTATTCAACGAAGCCCTTGAGCAGGATTGTGGTCGTCGATGGTTTCTTGTCTGATGGATGATTGTAGATGAAGGAAGATTTGTAGATTCGACCACCTGCACCCACGTTTGGGGATTTGATTTTCGAGAGCTGCCACACACTTGAACCCCGCTTAACATCTAAAGGGGTTTCTGTTTTCTGTTTTTGGATTTTTGGATTTCTATTTTGGATTTTTATTTTGGGATCATTGGTTACGGGCCTTCCATTGTCCTCTTACGATCCGGTTTCCTACCTGGGCTACCAGACTGCATACTGAGACTCCTCCGACAACACGTGGTTTCGGAGTAACATCAATTGACTGCGTGTCTCGCTGTCTGATCCAAGCCTCAACGCATACGGAGTGTGTCTTCTCAACCTTGACGCTCCAGCGATTCGACGAACACCTAGATCCTGGATGAACTCACTGTTGGCTTGATAACGTATCAGATAAGTCTTAATTTAGGATATTATCTAGAGTATTTTGGGACTTTTATTTTATTTCATTTTATTATTGTGTTTCATTTGATTGGTGATTTAGGGCTACTTAAATTAAAGTTTCGGATGAATTTTCTTAATGAAAGTATTAATGATTTGACTTAATTTAAAATATAGCTACCTTCAAGTTATTTGGGAGTAACGAATTAGCAAACTTAGCAAGCTCTTAACAGTTTTTTTTTACCTGGTGCAGTAAAAATTAGCTTCATCTCAATACGAGAAAATACAGATATATTAAATTTAGCCGTCATAGCCGAGTGCGTATTTTTTTGATAGTATGACTATTAAAAGGGTTGAAATTATAAAGGATATGTTTGTTTTGTTTGACAATAGTCTTACTTTTACCCGGTATATTATTGCAAGCTGTAATTAAGCTCTCGGAATGTTAGGTTTTATCAAGAGAAGCACACGGGATTTTGATGACACTATATTTTAAATAGGATTTTCCCGAATAGTAAACAGTTAAAGCAGATTTCAAATTATTTATGGATCAATGTTTAGTAGTTCGAGCTCTAGTGCTCTAGTATAACTTGAACATTTCGCATTCATCTAAGGTACTAATTTTGTATCCAATATTTACACCACAGCAACAAAGGAATAATTTGCATGTTTGCCAGCCTTTGTCCTAGAGTACTGTGACGATCGTCCCAAACCGAATATGACCCAATCGCTATAAGTGTACCTAATCTGACAAGAAATTAATCTGAAACATAATAATTTCGACCGCGGGGACTGTAAATGTTAAGATGTCAAGTCCCGGCTGCCGGAACATGGTGATTCATGTAATTTCGTATCACTGCAGCATTATAGGAATGTATAGGTGGACAATAATAATTGAAATTTATTGTTTTATTCTAGTTATTTCTGGGTTGTCTCCGAGATTTGCAATCGAAAAATCTATTCAAAGAGATCGACACGGAAAAATTATTCTCAAACATAACTGAAATACTTGGCGCCAACGTAATTTTTTGGAGAAACACGCTTTTTCCACTGGTCCGAGATATGAGAAAATACAAGAGGCCTACGTGCCTAGAGAACATGCTGGAGGGATTTTCTAAGCTGCACGACACCTTTCAGCCCTACTTCAAATATTGTGCCGAACAGTCGAGGTAAGATATTACTTAATTAATTTTTGCTTCCGTGCGATAAGCATTATCCGGAATACAGCGTAAACATTATTGCCTCGGAAGTACATTAAATTTATCTTCATGTGGAAAATAAATAAAAAAATAAAATCATTAATTTTGTAAACTTTCGCAAACTGTATATCGGAAACGAATCACTTTATATGCCTAATGCCCATGCAATTTGTTTTTCAAAAAATTAGTTCAGGAATACGCTTTAAAATTTGTCGTGCTCAATTAGGAATCACCTTATATCCTTATATGGAATCAGAATAACAGATACGTCAAAAGTTTGTCAAAACGTATAGGGAGTTTAATGACGAAAATTTAAGGTTGCTTTTTGACTTTTGCAATGTTAATTTTTTCCTCTGTTAGAGGATTCTAACGATTTATGTAAAATACTAAAATTTTTAAATTCGATTATTTTCTATGTCAAAAACTCCTACAGATAAAAGTTTTCACTAATACTACATTCTCTTACGTAGATGCCAGCACTATTGCCGTGAAAATCTCGAAAGTGAAGTTTTCACAGCTTATTTGACGTGGTGCGAAAGCCAAAAGGACTGTAATCGGTAAGTGTTTTCTGCTTATTTTATTTTATTGCCAACGCATTTTCTATCTATTTACACCCTCACTCGGTTTACGAACGACTGACCACGTTTACTTTTATCGGGGTCGAAGGATATACCGTTCGAGGGAATTCTAATGAAGGTTAGGTGATTTTATTTTATTTCTGTTATAAGTTACTGTATAAAATGGAACTAAAATCGAAATCTCATCGGCTCAACCTGCTATATTTTATTCGAGTATTTTTCGCCGCACAGTTAGATATAGAAAAAGAGAAGTTAAACTGGATACTTTTAATAAATAAGTATTAGACCCAATATTATACCGAGTAATATAAAACTGAAACTTGTATAAAGCGTTCATGTTTTATCATAAATATTTGAGTATTGCAAGGTTCTTTGGATGGAGAAAACCGAGGAGAAACACTACCAAAATTGACATTACTATTATCTATTATGACACCTTTATACCTATAGTGACATTTTACCACCTATCTCTTAAATAGATTGGTGGTATGTAGTTTCAGTTTATCAAAATAGACTCTATTTTGATATACTGGATATTCAAAGGTTTTTGCTTTGAAAATTCGATTTCCTTTAACAAAAATCGAATGAGGCGCGTCTAAGGGCTGAGTTCACGACTCGCAGCCTTGTTTTAACCGGAAGCCCTTAAATATTATTTATGTGTGCAGAAAGAGGTAAGTACTTAAAACTGCAATTTAATTTTTGATTTAAAAAAAAATAGTAATACACATTATCAGTCATAATAGTCGTGCTTAAAGTAATATCAGCTTGTAGGAGGTCTTATATTAGGCCAATTACGTTTCAAACTACATATAAAAAAAATCAAATTTACAAAAAAACAAGTTTTTGTTATATTTTTTCGAGATTTTTGCATCTAAAATGTCTACTTAACTGTGAAATTTTAAAAGAAATTGCACATTTCAATATACGCCTGTAAATAAGTTAAGACAACTTTTGATGACGTCACGCGTAAGCCGTCTGGCCTAGATGTAGGAGGTATTGATATAATATATGTAAATATAAGATACCCCCATGGAGATTACATCACAACCACCATTAGCCCAACTTGTGAGTTGATTGTTATTCGGAGGTAAGAGGGTTAAGATATACTTGAACACATTTGGTCACAATCACTTCCCAGTCCGAAACCTAATCAAAATCGCACAATTTATGAGAATCTGAACACACTAAAGCACTAGTTTTAAAAGTTCGACCCTCTCTTAAAATAATGTATAGCGATTAAATCATAAAGAAATTAAGTGAAACCAAAGAATTTACCTATCTGTAACGAAGTTGCCTCGAGTCCTCTGCCAGTTGCGCCTGTGGCTGGGGTTTTAGGATTCGTTCTTAATTTCATTTGGCTCAGGAAATTTACTGAGATGCTCAATTTATCGGATATTTAAGAAACTATACAAAGTGTATCCTATGTTGGGGTTTGGAACCTTCGGCAACATGCGCTAAAACGGAGTTTTATCCACAATACCGAAACAGAATTATTGCACTCGACGCGCGTACGACGCCGACGTATTGTTCTTGTCGAAACCGAATTTAAATCCGTTCAAACAATTAAATTTCGCAATACTAGGCTACAATAATTCTATACACTCAGCAACTAAACAAAAACCAATCGATCTTGTTTTTGGTCACCTTGGATTAATGGAACCAATAGATAGATATTAATAACGATATACAGATAATCAATCACTAATTAAATCAGCACAAAGAAATAATGAATAACCTATATAAAAATATTCACGAAAAAATCTCGAAAAATAAATCAAACGTAATTGCAGAAACAAACGAAAACGAAACGATCCTCCCGAAATTCAACCTGGTGCTATAGGTTATAGAAAATTTACCGACAAAAGTAAATCCGTTATATAGACCTGAATACGTTTTACGAAGTAACTATCTAACCGTAACTACAGCACAAAACACATATCATAAACAAATATTTAAAAAGCCTCGAAAAATTACAGTCAATCCACCTTTACAGGTTTGCGACTTCACTGATGAGAGCGCAGAAAGTTCAAATTCAGACTCTTGGCAACAATCCTGGGATCCTTCCCTTTTTGCATTATATTCATTTAATTCCGCTTCATAACCAGGTTAATTCGATAATTAATCAATATCAAAAACTAGAAGAAACAATAAATAGCTCATCAAATGTAGCATTTAATTTTTCATGGAGGTATTATAAGTAAATGCTACCTGTTTTTTTTTAGAATTCAAGCAATATACGTTATTACGATTGTCTTCATATATTATGCTTTGAATGTACCTATTTAATAACTCTCTGGAAAAATAACACTTAACCCTTATTTATTACATGCCTACTTTTATTTCTATTTATTTAGAACATAAATTATTTCATAACTTAAGCAAACATTAAGTTATTAAGCCAAGAAGTATCAGACGGTCTTTAACTTTCTCTTTACGAGATGTTGATAAGAACTATTAACCTTTCTTCATGGTTGAATTTCTTATAGTAATAAAACATACTTTTGATATATTAATTCAAGCCACTGATTCACTACATACTATCTTATTAATTCAATATTGCCTTAATTTCCCAATAAAGATTGTTTTGTTTTGAATTAATTCTCATCTTTAGTCATTATGTTTCATGCAAGTTAATATTTAAATATGACGTCATTCCTGATTGTGGTTACGATGCTGACTCGAGCAATCGAACCCGAGTGACACTAATGTTCATTCTATATGGCACTGTGCATGAGAAAACAGCTTTTGCCGCTCGGTGTCAATGAGCTGACAATTGACATCGGAAAACGAGGTCAGGCGGTCAAGTGGCCTTTGTCTTCATGGTGGTCGAAGAGTCTGGTTGACCTAATTTTATAGTTTTGAATTCAAGAACCATCATGGGTCCATTAGGCCAAAAGATTTTCAAAATCTTGTGCCATTAGGCCTGAGAAGGGCTTGGCCTATTATATTTTTGTCTAATCCTTGAGGATGCCTTTTAATTTTTGTGGTTAATCCATCACCAGTAAGGTAGGTAATCGTTGGCTTGTGCTTTATAAAAAACAGAACATTTCAACAATCTTAAGTAAAGTGGCTAAAGACTTCATGGTTGTTTCAGGTTTTATTATGGGATGTTGATATTTGACAATATTAGATAATTTTGATTTGGGAATGGCATAAAGATGCTATAAATTCCAATTGGGATTTACAGTCTACGTCGTTGGTCTATAGGTACATCTTAAACTTCCATGCTTCATGGACAGGGTAGAGTAGAAGATTCAGTTTGGTCCGGAATTTTACATGATTAGAAAAGGGAACAATAAGCCCCAGGAACCTCAGAGACGAAAGCACTTATCCAGCTGATGGAAATATCTCAAGGCCAGCTCTTTCCTTTTATTATGTAAAAGATCAGCCATCTACCTAGTGTAAAATTTTATACTTTATCACTAACTAATTCATATTAACTTTTTACCTTTAATTGTTCGGCTCACCTGATAGATATTATACACATTTCAATGTCAAAGTCAAAGTCAAGTATGCTTTATTGCCACAGAAAAATTCAAATAAATTTTATGGACAAAGCGAACTAAAATAAATAAACTAACCATAGTGCGGCTGTCCAAAGTTAAAACAAAGTAAGTGCATTTATATGTGAACGGAGAAAAATGAACTTTTGACATATTTGTTCAGCCGATCAAAATAAATGCTTCTGGGAGCGGTAAGGATTTAAATTTCATAGAAGAAGGGGGAGAAGCGTGTTTTTAGTATAGTATGGTTTGATAATTTTGATAAATCGAAGTAAGGTGTCAATTACTTTGTTTTTGGAAGACATATCAAATGATATTACACATTAAAACAAATTAACTACACTTACTTTGATTTAATTATGTAAAGTTAGTTAACCCACCAAATATATTCTTTGAAATAACCAAACCACATCATTAGCATTATTATATTTTATTTTTTTATTAAAACGAAGGTAATATTATTACTATTATTTTCACATGAAATAAATTATTTTTTCTTAAATTACTTCATTTTCCAAGTTAATATCTAAAAAAATTATGTAGGATATGGCGTAATGATGAAAGTGGGAGAACAATTTATTTGTATCAATGAAAGTAGAATTAAGAAAAGCATTTATTTAACCATAGATCAACCAGTCTTTTATTGTGATTGTCAATTACTGTGTTCTTACTTTTTGTTTTTTGATTATTTTGTTTCTGTATAAAACGAAGTAACTACATTTTGCTGAAAAAAAAAACAAAGCAACTGCATCTCACAACATTAAAACGCAGTAACTGCGATGTAGTTACTTTGTTTTCATCCAGCAAAATGTAGTTACTTCGTTTTATACAGAACCAAAATAATCAAAAAACAAAAAGTAAGAACACAGTAATTGAAAATCACAAATAAAAAGACATTAACTGTTAAGCAGTTACTGCCTTTCTTTTTCGCATTGTGGAGTTACGGTGTTTTAATTTTGGAAAGGCGGGGGTATGTGTGCAGTTACTGCTTTTAGCATATATCATAACTTCGTTATTTATTCACTGATTTGGTTCGGTCTGATATCAAAATGTGCGGAAAAACACAGCAAGTTCTCTTGGGCATATAACTCAGTTTTGGAAAAAATGTCAGTTACTTCGTTTTAATGTTGGGCAGCCGAGTAGGGCAAATACAAAACAAAACAAAACTTAATATATGCAATAATATATACGATAAAAATAGAACAGGCAATTTTCAAATTGAAATTGGTCACGATTTAACAAAAAACTATATTAGAGAACATCATAAGCAGTTGAACTAGATCCACAGGAAGTACACAAAATATAGGGTAAAGAAACCCAGTGTTATCAAAATATTAAACATACATTATAACGAAGCGTGCTGTTTGAAAAAAATAAGGAAGATCATGTCGGTGAACTTGACTCAGGCAATGTGCATATGCTGCAGAGTTGAAAATACCGAGTAAAATTAAACAAAATATGACTAAAATTGATAGCTTGGTATTTAATTTTGTGTAATTCCTGTATATCCGAAAAATCACTAACTCGTCAAAAAGATAATCCTATACCTATTATAAAAAATATATATAATATAAAAAATGTTCACCGCCGCACAGGAAGCCCAAGAAAATTAATGGAGGAAAAACTAAAATCTAATTCGCGCAAAACTCATTTATAGAATAATAAGGTCTTTCTAGTAGGTAAGCTTTCGTTTTTTCACGAAATTTAGCAAATGTAGGGATGGATTTAAGATGTAGCGCGAGTGTATTGTATAACTTATTGGAATTATAAAGAATAGAATCTTTTGTTAATTCAGAGGAGGAAAAAGGAAGGTAGATGTCCTGACTCGAATTTCTTGTTGAGTACTCATGTTGTGGCCTTTCGGGTAATATGGTTCGATATTTGCGTATTAAACAAGTTGTTTCTAAAATAAACAAAGCAGGAAGCGTAAGAATTTTATATTTTTTAAAGTAGTATTCGCAATGACCTCTGCCATTAAGACCAAATAAATAACGAATTGCTTTCTTTTGAAGTTTGAAAATGGTACGAAATTGCTCGGTGTTACAGCAGCCACAGCCTTTTACGGATATACCTATTTAATAACCCTGGAAACAAAGATTCATGAGTCTTTTCCCTCTAGGTATAATTTATTTTAAATAAAACACCCAAGGGGTAAACGTTACCAAGATAAGCTCCTTCATAACAACATTTTGTTTAAACTGTAGATATGGATTATATCTTCATATTTGAATTATGTGTTATTCCCAACGAAGAGGGTATAAATAAAGAATACTTGTCTTCTTTATGTTTGAAGTGTTAACTGCTTGACTGTTTTTCCCATTTCGTTCTTGATAATACAATTAACATCTATTAAAGACAATCTAGGTTTTGTGATTTACTAGACTATATAACTTGCAGTATCTCTTCCAAATTACATGGCGCCCAATTTAAGTGCATAAAGGCCATATGCCAAGAACCCCGGCCTCCGCATTAAGAGCTAACCGTTCGCATTCTTTAGTGGCAAAATAACGCCACACTACTACACACCAGCTTCCGCCATATGAAGCATATAAGCATTTAAAATACGAAGTAAACGTATTTAGCCAAAATATTAATTCTCTGTTCCCCGCGAATGTATCAAAAAGAGGCCCAATCAATCCGTTACGCTCATTAATCAAATATATAAGTGGCAACCTTGATCAAGAAGATGCAAACGAAATTCATAACACTATTCTAGAACTAGAAAACAACCAAAATAAAATAATTACGAAAGCAAATAAACAAATGTCTTTGACATGCAGCATAATGGAAAACATAAATAATACCATGTCGATAGTTTCTAGTAATCAAAAATCAGTCGAAAATAAAATCAATGAAATTACTGAAGATCTTAAACAAACACAGTCTAGCTATGTTCATTATTTAGAAATTTACGTCATAATGGATCAAATTAAATTAAATTTAGATTCCTTGCTGAATTTTCTAAATGATATTGAAAATTATATTAGCCTTGCTGCTTTAAAAACTCTCCATCGCGGTATAATTTCATCGAATGACGTAAAAGAAATTGTAAAAGAACTACGCAGTTCGCACAATAATTTTCAGTTATTATTTTCTGAAAAGGAATATCTTAAATACTGTTACGACTAGCCTAACAACCATCCGAACGTTTTTGTGCTACCCTATAGAACTAGCCGCCGCCGTGCCGTGCCGCTCGCTTCCCTGTCTGTATGACTCATCGCCCGGCCGGTCGCGAAGGTTCAGGATCGCTGGAATTATCTCGATGGCCTCGTCGAGATCACATAGAGTGGCCTCGGGATACTTCCCGAATATTCGTGATAGATTGGAGATTATATATAAGCAGATCTAAGGCGAATGTTAGTCAGTCGGTTAGTTAGTTCAGTTCAATTAATCATTGACTGTTGAATAGATATTAGTGGTAAAGTTATAAGAGTAGTTTATAGTGTTGAATTGTATACAGTGGTAGTGAATAAAGAGAGTATTAGTTGAAAATAGCAAAGTTGTAATTCTGTTAAGAACCCACGGGAAAAACGTAACATTTGGTGTCAGAAGTGGGATTGTGAAGGGACCGGACTTGCGAAGTATTTTTCGAGGAAAGAAGAGATACAAATACGTCAATGAGACCGTTTGATTGGTGGATTCTGGTAAAAGTTTATAACATCCTATGGTCAATACGAGGCAACAAACGGCAGAAATGGAGCAAATTAATAAAATGTTGGCCGATTTCATGGAAAATCTAAATGCTGAGAGACAAATAGAACAGGACCGGCTACAGAAAATTTTGCAAAAGCAAGAAAATAAATGACAAGCAGAACAGGACCGGCTGCAGAAAATTTTTCAAGATCAAGAAGATAAAAGTCAAGCAGAACAGGACCGGCTTCAGAAAATTTTGCAAGACCAGGAAGAGAAAAGACAAACAGAACAGGACCGGCTTCAGAAAATTTTACAAGACCAGGAAGAGAAAAGGCAAGCAGAGCAGGACCAGTTTCAGAAATGGATGCTTGATGTAATTGTAGGCGAGCAAGGAAAATTACAGAAAATATTGGACGGACAAAATGAGAAATTTGTAAAAGAAGTAAACAATATTCAAAAAGAAGTTGGAAATGTACAAAAAGAAGTTGGAAATGTACAAAAAGAAGTTGGAAATGTACAAAAAGAAGTAGGAGACGTACAGAAAGAAGTGAAGAATCTACAAGCACCCACCGAGAGGGCATTCGCCTCAGGACAAAACATTAAACCTCCAACGTACGATGGTCAAACATCCTGGACAATGTGCAAAAGACAATTTGAACCCGCTGCTGTTGCCAACGGTTGGAATAATGAAGAAATGGCTACATCACTAGTGGTAGCGCTTCGTGGATCTGCCCTGGAACTACTGCAGACCATTCCCATCAGCCAACAAGGGAAATATGACATACTTGTAGCTGTCCTGGAGAGACGATTTGGAGACCAACACCGAAGACAACTGTATCAGGCACAAGTAAAGTCTCGGCATCAGAAGCCTGGTGAAAACCTGCAAGAATTTGAGGCAGACATTAGACGTCTCATTCAATTGGCCTACCCGGGAGCGATCGAAGAATTTCAAGAGGAACTTGCTGCCCAATATTTCGTGGATGGTATTAGAGATCCAGAAAATGCTACGCCTAGCCAAGTTTGATAACAGCAGTGAAGTTTTAGGTAGAGCTCTGGAAATCGAGGCGACCTGTAACATCTCTAAGCCAGCAATCAGGTACGTATCCATCAAGGAAGAAAATTTGGCGAACAGCTGTGAACTAACTGAAATGGGCGGTATTTTGAAGAAATTAACCGAAGTTCTTTAGGCCACGGGGAGATTCCGGGAGTCACCAGTAGTTAGGCCATACAACCGAAATCAGTCCTATAGATGTGGCAAGAGTGGACACTTCAAAAGGGACTGTCGAGTACAAAGATTCCAGGAGCCAATAGAAGATAGGCCACATAACCGAAATACATCAAATCAGTGCTATAGATGTGGAAAGACTGGACATTTCAGAAGGAACTGTCGAGTATGGATATTCCGGGAGCCAACAGAAGTTAGACCATGTAATCGAAAGGTTATAAATCAGTGCTATAGATGCGGCAGGACTGGACATTTCAAAAGAGACTGTCAAGTACAAAGATTCCGGGATCCACTAGAATATAGGCCACGTAACCGAAATGTTTCAAATCAGTGCTATATATGTGGCAACATTGGGCATTTTAAGAGAGACCGCCGAGTACAACTACGACCTACAGCTCCATCCAGAGACAACAGCAGTTCAAAGCCAAGTCAGGAAGAGTTGAAACAATATAACTTTAAGGCTAAGCACAGGGAAGGAAGATGGCATAGTAATACAGATGCTTTATCCAGAAGGTCATGTGACCAACGAGAAGGAATCACTCTCATTAGGCGAATCAAGTTTAAGGTTGATCAGCAGTGGACCACAGAGCAACTAAAGAAAGATCAGCTTGAGGATAATGAAATAGCACTGCTACTAAAAGCTAAGGAAGAACGTCAACCAAGACCAAGCTGGAGAGATATTTCAACTAAGGGATCTACTTTTAAATCTCTGTGGGCTCAGTGGGACTCCCTGGTCATTGAAAATGGACTCTTTAAACGAGCCTGGGAAAGTGCCGATGGCAAAGTAGTGAAGACGCAGTTAGTGGTACCAAGGAAGAGGGTATCGGAAGTTCTGGACGAAGTACATAATAGAAAATTTGGTGCTCATCTCGAAATTAACGGAATGATTGACAAAATCCGCGACAGATTTTACTGGGTCAACTACTGCCAGGATGTGAAATCATGGTGCCAGCAGTGTTCAACCTGTGCCTCAAGTCAACGACCCCAGACAAGATCCAGTGGGAAGATGAAACAGAATGATGTGGGACTACCGTTTGAACGTCTCGCCAGTGACCGAATGGAGGCTCGATATAATCTCCAAGTTAACTCTAGGGGATTTCGGATGAACGATAAAGTTTGGTTATATAATCCGCAAATGAAGAAAGGAAGAACTCCCAAGCTAACACCAGTCTGGGAAGGACCCTATCAAAAGAATTAATGACGTTATGTATAGAATTCAGCGTAGCCCCAGAAGCAAACTGAAAGTTGTCCACCTCGACAGGTTGAAAGCATATCACGGACATGAAGTAGCTGATCGGGACGATCAGAATTAAGAGGGAGGCAATGTTACGGCTAGCCTAACAACCATCCGAACGTTTTTGTGCTACCCTATAGAACTAGCAGCCGCCGTGCCGCTCGCTTCCCTGTCTGTATGACTCATCGTCCGGCCGGTCGCGAAGATTCAGGATCGCTGGAATTATCTCGATGGCCTCGTCGAGATCATATAGAGTGGCCTCGGAATACTTCCCGAATATTCGTGATAGATTGGAGATTATATATAAGCAGATCTAAGGCGAATGTTAGTCAGTCAATTAGTTAGTTCAGTTCAGTTAATCATTGAATGTTGAATAGATATTAGTTGTAAAGTTACAAGAGTAGTTTATAGTGTTAAATTGTATACAGTGGTAGTGAATAAAGAGAGTATTAGTTGAAAATAGCAAAGTTGTAATTCTGTTAAGAACCCACGGGAAAAACGTAACAATACTATAGTGCAGTTGAAACAAACGTTTTTGCAGTAGAAAATAATATCGTATTTTCGATAGATTTTAATCATCTCCTGATGATGCTAACATGGTTAGCGAAACGCGCGTCGAATGCAATAATTCTGTTTTGGTATTGTGGATAAAACTCCGTTTTAGTTATGCAAAGTGTATGTCAAAATATGTGGAAATTTGAATGGAAAACCAGTCTGAAGCTTTGGCGAGTAGAATTGGATCAGTATCTAACCAAATGAGTGAGTTTGAAAATATGTGGAAATTTCAAGAGGAAACCAGTATCAAACTTTGGCGAGTGGAATTGACCCAGTCTTTAGTCAAAACGAGTGGATTTTAAGGACTCTTCTCTGCGTCTTTTTGTGGGTTTTTATGAAGAAAGTCCCCATTTGATGTCTGGGTGCGACAAGAAACTATTAAAATTATTAAAGAGACGTATATATGTGTGCCGCCCTTTTACCTGCATGTCGAAGGTTAGATGTAAAAGTGCGTTTTTGAAGATTTTTTTTAATACAGAGTGTATTCAAATGTTGTCAGCGATTTTTATTATTTCAGAACTTTTCTTTATTTATTTGCATACCTAGGTTCACTATATTGCATATAAATAAATACACACAATCTATTTTCTTAATTTTTGTTTTGAACTTCAACATCTTCAGAATTAAACGTCTAACTACGCCTATGATCAAAAGATATTTACCGCTGCATTTAAGTTTCAAAACCTATTCACTGATGTATCTTATATATTATTAGAGGAAAATTAAACTTTAATAGTACACTTAAAAGATCAATCTCGCAAAAGTTTATTCTATGCAAAGTGTCTACTCAAAGAGAAACCCATTTCGCAGTCTTAGGAATAGTATTACAGTTTTTAGGTGGAAGGGAAACGTCTCAATATTGTAGGAAAATATGTTTTCCTTGGATCCGAGTATTATACGAATTTCCCCGAGGAATTTAAATATTCTTCTTACATGTTGCTTTCAATATTATTTTTTTGTCAGTAGAAACTTTTTAGATTTACGGACGAAAATAATGACAAATAAAATGTTGGCAGCGTGATAAACTTACACTAACGGCCTGGAAAACATAACTTCAGCAAGTTTCTGGGACTTAAGACAAGTATTATTTCCATGTTCACTAATGACTATTAAGGTTTCAAAGTACTTAGTCTTTTTAGAGTCCGCCACAGCCGCTCATTATTGCTCGTCATTTTGCTTACTTGAACAGCCGTAAGTCGGCAAGCAAAATGAAGCAAAATAAGTGCCACTAACTTTAACAAGTTTAATTATCGTTTTGTCTTGTTAATTGGCCAAATGTAACTGAAATATGACTCACAAAGTTCTGAGCCTTGGCGTCGTTCCCGGTATTAGAAATAAACATAAAACGCAGAGAGAAGGACTGACATTTCTTTTTGTTTTTAAAGCAATTATGAGTTCATGTTGCATTAACATGGACGCTTTGGATTTTGTTTTTTTTTTCAACTGGGTGTCTAATTTTCGATAATTTTGCACCTGAACTCCTTGTTTGTTAAATGTAATTTAATTTACCAGAAACAAACTAAATAAGATATTCAAGGTAGAGTTTCGGAGCAAGTATAGGGTGTGAAATAAACGATTGGAAGTTTCGACAATTTGATTTCGAATTTTCCATTTCGTTACGGATGAAAATTGTAACAGTCTGATTTTGCCACTATAAATGATTATAAATTTTATTTTATATGTTGTATTTAGCAATAAAAGATTCTATATTTTGTGGTATAAATTATTGATTATTATCCTCTCTGGTTATATGATTATAAATTCATTTATTTCATTTGTTGTGAATAAGTTTAGTGGACTTCCAGTTGTAGCATTTATTCATATTATTTAATTATTATGCATACGATTATGAATATATAATATGTATTAGTTATTATAACACTGTTGTGGCCATAAGTGGCTATTCTGATCATCCTTTTTCTTATGATATCCTCCAGCACTTTGTGTATTTTAGTATATAATTTATTGGCTCGCTTAGGTTTCATAAAACAGCTGAAATAAGATATTGTGTTACTAGTTTAACTTTGCGTATTTATATTACAATCATTATGTTTACTTGCAGTTTAGTATTTAAGAACTGAGTTAATTACCTACTTTTGATCCTCGTTAGATTGGTCAATATACTTCTTTCGGTTTGAATATTTCACTTCTAATCTCAGGCTGATATGTCTTTGACTTCTTGGGGTCACTCATTTGCTGTTGCTGCTTTATTATTTACTTGTTATTTCGAAAATAATTGTTAGATATGGTAATCTACTAAAATGCATAAGCTACTAAACAAATATCACCCTGTCGCAAGTTTGAACTTGAACTTGGAGATTGTTGTATTAACATTAAAGGCAAACTATAAATAACGCGAGCAATCAACGGGAGCGAATTTGAACCTTATGCATGCAATGATCATCACTTTGTTTTATATAAAGACGCTACCGAACCCTCAGTTCGGCAGACTTTGGTCTCACCTCCAGCTCCCAAGGTTAGCCACTTGACGACTGCCTTCTGGGTTCTATCCGCTCCTAAAGTTAGCCATACGACTGCTTTAGGTTCTAGCCCTTTCCTTCCAAACCTGGTACCGGTTAGTCACTTGACGACTGCTAGGACCAGGGGTTGCACAACCTCCATAGTAGAGTCTTGACAAGAACTTTGTCAGAGTGTTGAGAAAGACAAGTATCTAAGTAGTCAGTTAAAAAGTTTAGTGAAATATCTTAGTGCTCTTAAATAAAACCCAACTCTTAAGAATAACTAGAAATTATAAGACAGTAAACAAAGACCTATAAACAGTACCTCAAATCGAGAAAATATGCGCACCGTAGTAATCGGGTATAATAGAATCTCATTTTTTCTGACCAATAATTATTGTTAAAGTTTTATCGTTAATACATTGTTATTGTTATAAACTAAACGTGATTACTTTATCATCTCTTCTTACCCCACATAACGCGATCCCGGTCTACCTCAGTTACCCCCCGGCACGCTAAATAAGGCGTGTCCTCACGAGTAGAACATCCAGTGGTAGATTAAAGGAAGCATTGAGACCCCGTCATTGTACTAATCGCGACGAGGCTCTTCTCTGAGAAGCTATTCTCTAAAGAAATCACGCGACCCCCTAAGCTACTCGTGACAATATTACATTTTTCGTTCTCCTCAATAGTAAAAAACAAGTACCTGTTGTTTATTTTCTTCTAAGACTTGTTGATCTCTGCATAGATTGCTCATTGTCGTCTCTTCTCATAGTGCCTTAGGAATTTAGGGCGAATCCCCCACATACTTCTCCGCGGTTTATCCTTATTTTTCTTTAATTTTCTCCAAAACGTCAATGTTTGTTTCCCTTTCTTATTTGTTAGTGGATTTTGAGGTTATTTTGTAGTTCCACCTTCTTACCGACAGTTGTGGACTTTGATATTTTTTTTTGTTGAGGTGTAAAAATGCTCCCTTATGTACACCCTGTGTGGGGCTCTCCATTAAAGGCATACCCACTAAAAATTCACCGTCTCTCATGATGCTAGTAACTCCACGTCACTTTTGCATCGTTCTTTGGCGTGATGGCCTTCTGTTGTTTTTCTCGTTGATTGACTCCAGGCAGGCTGCAGTAATATGTTGTGATGTTATGACATGTGTGTAGTAATGTTATGAGATGTGAGTTGTGATGTTATGATGCGTGAGTTAGTGGGTTAATTATTTTTGGGGTTTTTTCTGTAGTGTTTAACTACAGTTTTTTATGGGTTAGTAGGTGTTGGTATTATTTTTGGTGGTTTTTTATTTTTGTGATTTTTATATTATTTTTATTTGTATTTTTGTGTGTTTATTGTGTGTCTATTGGTGGATCTCGTAGGCTTTTTAGCCTTGCATTCCCGGCCGGTCTTCCCCGTCAAAAAGTGATGTAATTAGCGGATTTGTGTGGGTGCGTACTTGTTCCAAGAATCTAGCGTGTCTGTTTGTTAGCTGTTCGTGGATTGTTTCGACTTTTAAGTCTGCGTGTATGTTGGTGTTGCGTATATACCATGGTGCGTTTGAAATTTGTCTCAGTGTTTTGTTTTGGAAAGTTTGCAGTTTTTTCTTGTTTGTCTTGCTTGTGTGTGTATGCAATGGCACCATAGAGGACTTTGGGCTTGATAACTTGGTTGTAAACTAGTAATTTGTTTTTGATTGACATTGAACTATTTCTGTTAATTAAAGGATAGAAGGCTTGCTTTGCTGCAATGCCTATGTTAATTTTGTATTGAATGTGTTGATTAAATGAAAGTTTGCTGTCTAGGGTCATTCCTAGATATTTTAGAGTGTTATTCCACCTTAATTCGGTGTTTCCAAGATTTAGCTTTGCAGGTAATCTACGTGGACTGCTAATGAGCATTGCCTGAGTTTTGTCATTATTAATTTTAATGTTCCAAGTTTCTGCCCAGTCGTCTATGGCGTTTAAGTGTCGTTGTACGTATAATTTGAGTCTTGTTATATTTTTGAGTGTTGAATATATGCAGACGTCGTCTGCATATATTGAGAGCTTTGTGTGTGGGTGTCTGGGTACATCTGATGTGTATAGTGAATATAGTGTTGGGGAAGCGGAGAGCCCTGAGGAACGCCCGCTTCCATGTGTCTAGTGGTTGATAGTTCTGTGTTTATTTGTGTGACGAATGCTCTTCGTTTTAAAAAAGAGGCAATCAGTTGTGTTAAGGGTAATGGGAGGTTGTGTTGTGTATGTAGTTTGTGAATGAGTCCCTCATGCCACACTTTATCGAAGGCTTCTTCGATGTCGAGGGCTAGAACTGCGGTCGAAGCCCGCCTTTGTAGTCCTCTAGTCGCATCCTCGACAAGTCTGGCAAGCTGGAGTTCAGTGCTGTGGTTTTTTCTAAACCCAAATTGTTCATCTGGAATTAGATTGTGTGCTGTAACGTGGGTGTTTAGTCTGTTAAGAATGAGGCGTTCTGTTAGCTTACTCAAGGAAGAGAGCAAACTAATAGGGCGCCAGTGGTATGGAAATGTTAGATTCTTGTTTGGTTTTGGTATGAGTATAATCTTTGCTTTTTTCCAACAAGTTGGAAAGTAGTTTAGTTGCAGTGTTTTGTTTATTATGTATGTTAGTTTTCGTATTGCCACGTCTGGTAGGTTTTTAAGTGCTTTGTTTTGTATGTTGTCTAGGCCTGGGGCCTTTTTTGGGTTGAGTTGCGCAATTAGTTGCATAACTTCTTGTGTGTCCGTTTGTTGAGTTTCGTCTTCTGGGAGTTCGTTGATTTGTCTCGTGATTCTTCTGTATGATCTCTCTATGGCTTCTTCGTGATTAATATCCTGCGTTCCATTTCCCAAAGTGAATTGCGACTCCAGCGAGTCGGCAGAGGCCTCAGCATTGTCTTCGCTAGAGTACGCCATTCCCCTCAAGCCATGGATCGCCGGATATATCATCTTGCCTTTGTGCTGCATAGTTTTAGCTATTCGCCATAGAGAGTTGTTTTGTATGTTTAGTGTTGTCAGGTATTCTGTCCACTTGTTGTTTTTGTGGTTTTTCACGTCTGTTTTTATTGTGTTTGTTAGTCTGTTTCCTTG
>MU187998.1:12422-34917 GCA_016904865.1 Pissodes strobi | reverse complement strand
CCTTGCGGGTACGACTTACTCGAAAAGCTGGGGTCCTTCACTACGACCTAACGATTTTTCTTTCAAGTCAACGATTTTTCTTTTATAAATAATGCAGATGCAATGATGCACATTACATCTGCTGTTGTAGTCGTAGTGTAGGATACGCACTGACACTTCACTCTCGTTTGGTTTCGCTACGGATCGGTTATACGCTCGACTTGTCTCCACGGCGGTCAACAAGCTTGTGTGACTTTGATATTTGGGATTTCTACTTTATATTTATGTGCATGATGGCGGACGGTAAAGTCCATCAGATGAGAGCTCCTGACAAAATTGCGGAAAATAGTAGTGAAACCGTTTCTGAAGTGTGTTTCCACTGTAAGAAGTTAACAAAACACTTTATTAAGTGTGGTGTGTGCCGAAAAAACTACCATTCAGCTTGCCTTATACAAACAGCAACTCAAAAAACGGCGAAGTGTCGTCATGTGCCTGAGTACGCAACCGATGAAGCTTGGACCCATGAAAGAGACCTCTACAAGGTAATCATTAAAATCCTAAAGGAGAAAAACTCAATTTTGGAGGAGAATATCCGCCTACTAGGGAAAGAAAACAAAAACCTGCGGAAAAATCAGGAAAACCCGAGATTTGAGGTTAGAAAGCCAGAAAATCTCCCGCCAAACGTGTCGCTGTTGACAGACATTATCAATCTGACACATGACGTAAATGTGACAGGTCAAAAAACACTGGACCCTGAAAGGAAGAAGAGAAAACGCACGAAATCGACAGATTTCGCAGTTAAACAAGCATCAACATGCCAATCCTCGGATTTCTAAATCCCGAAACAGAAGTTGGCATTGGCAACATCGCAAGAAACTGTCAACGTCAACATCAATGTCACTGAAGCTGAAGAGAGAAATGAAAATGGCCGCCGTAGCCGAAATGAAAACGAGCAGCAAACGAAAAAGAGTGAAAAATCCAGAGAAATTGGCGTTAATCAGCCCAAAACTCAGCGATCAAATGAATGGAAGGTTGTCGAAAACAAAAGTCGTTCCAAATGACCCGACCCGCTACGAGGGATCAATGAAAATCTTCCTATCCGGCTTGGATCCCAAAACCGAAGCCCAGGAAATACTTAATTTCCTAAAGCAGCATCACCTAGATCATGGGGTGAGTTGCGAAAAAATTAAAACTAAAAACGATAAGTACAGGAGTTCTTTCAAGCTTACACTACCTAATGTAAAGAAACCTGACTTAATGAAGGAAAAATTATGGCCAAATGGTGTTATATTTAACCATTTTCAGAATCTCCACAGGCACTCCAGTGTCAGAAAGTTTCCAATCAAAGAAAATGGTCCATCATCCACTTAAACACGCAGTCATTAGGAAAGAGTATAGATGCCATTAGTTCTATTGTAAATGAACATGATGATTGTCTTGCCCTTTGTATAACCGAGCACTGGAAGACACAAAAACAATTAAGAAACTACAATATTATTAATTTTAAGCTGGCATCATCTTATTGTAGGACTCCAAATGAACATGGTGGCAGTGCAATATATATCAATGACAAGCACAATCCCAAGCCTAGAACTGATATCTCAAGCTTATCAGAAAAGTTCATCTTCGAATGTTCCGCTGCAGAAGTGCAAGTTGGCAGAAAGAAAATTGTAATCATGTGTATCTACCGGACTGAAAATCCACAAATTTTAATTGCTAAGTTGGATTTAATTTTAAATGATTTAGTTGATAATAATTCTTTTATTTTTTTAGCTGGTGATTTCAACCTGGACATTCTGCTTGAGGGTGCGAGGTGGCCGGGTATTCTAAGGATGTTCCTAGGGTCTTTCAGCATAGAACCGTCAGTTACTGAATACACACATGTGCAAGGGGCGAGAAAATCATGTATTGATAATATCTTTACAAATGTAAATGATTTCACTTCCGCTGTATTCAATCCCCTTACATCAGAGCACTTGGCTCAGAAGGTATCTTTTCAATTGGACAATTTTGATATAATACTCATAAAAAAAGAATATTTAATGGTGAAAACATTAACTTATTTAAATTCTTAATTAACCAGATCAATTGGGAGCCTCTCTTTATAATTGACTCTAGAGATGTAGGCAACCAATGGGCATTCTTTATAAGGATTGTTCACACACACTTTCTACATTGTTTCCCTCTAAAAGTAATTCATAATAATCAGAAAAACAAAAAACAAAAACACTTTGAAACTCCTGAAATTAAAGCATGCAAATCTAGGCTCGACATCATGCTAACTCTTTCTAGTCATAATGTTCAGTTCAAAGATGCTTACAGAGCAGAAAAAACATAAATACAACTCTCTTCTTTCACAGTCTCGTAAAGCTCACTATCAGGAAAGAATTGAGGCAAGTGACAGCAAGACTAAAGTTTCCTGGCAAAATGTAAAAGAGATCATGGGTGGCTCCAAAAATCAAAGCCATTGTGGCTTACAGGGTGATTCAAAGTTTTTGTGGATCACCCTGTAAGCCACAATGGCATTACAGGGTGATCCACAAAAACTTTGAAATGAAATAAATCTATACATGGTCAATGCGGCCCCAGAGGCTGTCAAGAAAATAATTCCTTTAAATAACTTACAAATGGATATTAAACAAAACGATCAATGTATGCTTCTGTTCTCTGTCTCAGAATATGAAACTCTTAATATCATGAGAAACTTAAAAAACAAGCATAGTTCTGGCTATGATGAAATATTAACCAACTTGATCAAATTTCTTGCAATGGAGATTGCTCTCCCCCTCTGTTTCATGGTCACTAACTCATTCAAAAATGGTTGCTTTCCTCAGAGTTTAAAGTTATCTATTGTAAAGCCCCTGCTAAAAAAGGGTGACTCCTCAAAAATGGAAAATTATCGACCAATAAATCTTCTTTCATCATTCTCCAAAGTATTTCAGAAAGCCATGTACTCCAGGCTACAAAACTTCTTTGTGTCCAATAACACGTTTAGTGGTTCTCAGCATGGCTTTCTCTCGGGGAAGTCTGTTGAGACGGCTACTTATGATTTTGTGACTAAAATTTTTGGAAACCTAGAAGCCAAAATGAAAACTCTAGGTGCTTTTCTTGACCTGTCTAGAGCTTTTGACAGCCTGGATCATGAGCTATTATTACAAAAGCTACAAAGGTATGGAATACAGGGCCCACCAATAAAATGGATAAAATCCTTTCTTGCAGGAAGATCACAAAAAGTGTGTCTAGAGAGGGAGATATGTAAATTTTTCTCAGACCCTATTGATGTAAGCTTGGGAATTCCCCAGGGGAGCATTTTGGGACCCTTTCTCTTCCTGGTTTACATAAATGATCTCCCGGAAAATTTACTAGTAACTGATCATTCAAGCATCGTAAATTTTGCAGTTGATTCCAACGCACTCTTCTGGGGCACAACCTTAGACATTCTTGTTGAAAGAGCAGGCCAATCTCTTCAGCAGGCCGAGACATGGTTCAGTGGGAACAAGCTTTTGCTCAACTCAAACAAGACAGTTTTCATATACTTTAGAACAAACCAATGTCGAGATGCATATCCAGAAAGGGTAAATCTTCTTTCGCAAGAGTTTCAACCTGCTGAGTCTGTTAAATGCCTAGGGTTGTATATCGACCAAAATCTTAGTTGGGAAGAGCAAATAAAAAATGTGACTAATAAACTAAACCAGTGCATGTTTTTCTCTGAGGGTCTTAAGAGCATACATTGACCAAAAGGTCCTGCTGTCAGTATATTATGCAAACTTCTACTCTATTTTGCGGTATGGAATAATATTTTTGGGGGCTGCAGTAGACAATTCTATTGTGTTTGCAGTCCAGAAAAAAGCTATTAAGGTGATTCTGGGATTAAGGGCCAAGGAGTCTTGTCGAGGTAAATTCAAACTCTTAAACCTTTTGTGCTTTTCAGGTATTTACATATTTGAATGCATTATGTCCCTTATATATGTGTGTAAAAATTTATAATAAACTTCCAACATATATTCAACAAGAAGCATGCTGGAAGGCATTCAAAAGGAAACTTTTTCAATATCTTGTTAACATTGAGTGTTATTCCATATCGGAGTACCTGGCCTACTCGCTTCCCTAGGCGGTTGTGTGCAGGTTCTTTTTCACCAGCATCTTATTTTCTTTTATAGGTGTAATTTTGTATGTTCTATTCCTTTACGTATTTTAATCTAATTATTTAAATTTGTCATCTTTTTATATTTATGTAGGTATTTTAATTGCAGTCAGTATTACCTTAAACTGAATTTAAGTAATTTTATTTCACTTTTTAATTAGGCTTTTAACAAGATTTTATGTATGTGTTTGATTTTTAGGTATATTTATTTATGTATGGCATTATTTGCTCAATTAAATGTAAAAGTTTATGCAAATAAAAATTTACTCTACTCTACTCTACTCTACTCTACTCTATCTTTTCAACTGGCATGATATAAGTTTTGTAATATTCGATTGGTAGCCTTGAATATTAGTAATAGGCTCTTTTCACTTAATTGTTGCTGTCGATTGGGATTTTTACAGTTTTATTATTTTGTTTACGAATATTTCCTATTATTTATTGAAAATTTTCATTTTATTTTACCTCGTTAGTTGTTGCTTCCGCAGTAGTTTTACAACTCTTAGTTCTCGTTTATTATCTCAGAAGTGTTCCTCGTATCGACTATTTCTTCATTATGATCATTGCTCTTGGCACTACCATTTCTTCTAAACTAACTTTTTTTCTCTAAATTCCTTGGAAGTTGCAAAGGCAAATTGATTGAAACCGATGATCTGGTTCTTCTAGAAATACCTACTGGGAAGTGAGGAAGTGTTTTGCTGAAGTCTAGTTGTAGATGACTCAACCTTTTAGTATTTTCTGTTATACTACCCTTCTTGTTCCTAATTTGTAATTGACACAACCGATTTATCGGGATATTAATACTACACAAAACACTTTCCGAGCTCAGCTTATAAAACCGAGGCAGTTGATCCTCCAGGCAACCCTCCAACTCAAGAGAGAGTTTTTACTACAGGGACCAGAAGCCATTTTACAAGGTTTCATTCACGACCGGGTATCACTACTGGGTTCCACTTCGGGCTCACTTTCACCTTTTTGTGCGGAGGGCTCTCACTCTCGAGCAGGTGACTTTCACATCTTCGCACACATACACCGCTCGTTGAGCGCCATAGGATGTCCCTTTAGTGTGTGTACCACTACCATAAAAAACCTTCTGAGCTTGCTGCCTTTTCAGCAGCAGACCTTCAAATCTAAAGTGGTATGGTTTATATTGTCAAAGAGGATTTGGGCGCTAATCACCACGAGTGGCAGAGATTATGGCTGGTGGTGATTCTCTTTGCTGCTGTAGGGTGCGTAGCGCAGATGATGATGACGACAGAGGACAAAAACTCGCTTCGTACTAAAGATATGTGTATTACTGCTTAGGTTTAGTATACATGAAGGTTTGTACTTAGGTTGCTAACTATGTTTAAATATATTTTACCAGAGGAGCGTGGGACGCATGACTATTCGTTGAAGACTTATCAGACGCGACCCGATTGGTTTCATAAGACAAATTGAGGCTTCCTTGAAATACTTTTGAATTATGTTGAAGCTGGGAGAGTTAGCTACTTTATAGAGCTGAATTTAATTAACTTATTTTTGATTATTCTTTTAACTGACGTGTTTTAAGAGAAGTTTATTTGTGGATTCTCCGTAAAGGTACTAAATGCGAAAGAGAGTTTAACCCCCAGAGTCTTTCCCGTTAAGGTACAAAATAACTCAGGTTGAACACCCAAGAGCCTTTCCCGTATAGATACAAAATAGCTCTAGATGAACAGTGGGTTGAACTTGTTGCCAGAACGCTCCCTAAAGGATCCACGTATTGAACCAAGTTGTCGTTTACTCGGTCCGCTCAATCTTTTATACTAAAATTTGTTGAAAATTTACTGATTGTTTTTAAAACATGTTTAGATAATAATCATAATAATTATGTATCAAGATCAAGCATCAAGTTCAAACATTAGACTGAGTTTTCTTTTTTAGTGAATATGATTTCTAGTTTACGCATGCCCCCCTCCGTCTTGCATTGGTCCCCAATGCAAAACATCTTTTACGTTTAAAAAGAAAAGAATCTCCCTAATAAATAAAGATTTGTTTGCGACTGTCCAAAAAAACTCTGTTATCGTAGAGACGATCAAAACTTATTTTTGATGAGTATGTTTAAAAGAGTGAAACCCGCTTAGATATTAACGAGTGGTCCTTAATATTCGAATAGTCATATCGTTCCCCACATAATTAAATCTAAGTTATATTTGAGCCCTTTTCAATTTTGGTTCTGGCTTATAGTTTTGGCTCGGTCCTGGATTCCAGTTAATGGTTATCCCTGGAAGAAGGTCCCTACTCAATTCAAGATCCTTGTCGTGGATTTCCCTTTGGTGCCGTCCGTATATCTGACTGAACTGTGGGTCCACATTCAATAGCGCTCCAAGTACATGCAAAAAAATATAAACAGAACATTAGCAAACAATATTGACACGTACCTCTAAGCCTAATAAATTCCCGTATATTATTTGCTAACATTTATATGCACCTATATATATGTTTTTCAGTTGTTCTTTAAGTAATGAGGCATACTAGAAATGTCTATTTATCTTGTCATTCAATATCATTAGTTCGGCAATTATTATTAAAGATTATATTTATCATTGAAAGTACTATCTTATACTTTAGTACTATATTCGTATGTTTATAATATTTTACTCCGCAAGAAGTATTGGCAATTATGCTTTAACAGATTATGTGTTGCTCTATCTTACTTATGTATTATTAGATTAACACAGGTATATGTGTTCTCCATATCCTTTTTTTTATCTATTCCCTTTTAAAATATATCCTAAATTATCCTCAATATTTTCATAATAAGATTTGAATCATACTGTATGTATAATTGGATAAAAAAATATTACAACTTATGCTAAAATGTATGTACTACGTGGTTATACTTATTAAATTGTGGCGTTAGCATTTTCTACACCATCTGTTGTATTTGTGATGTCGCAGTTGATCGGTATTGAGTTCGTTGTTGGATAGCCTTGTACTTGAGACGAATAGTGGAAGTTTCAGATATTTGTGCTTGCATTCCATTGCAGTTTGTTTCTGTTGAAAATAAAAAAAATATATTAGCGAATGATGACGCTTGATTTATTTGAATGTTTGGCCTTGTCTCGATAAACTAAAAGGATTGTTTATAATTGTATCTATTATAACATCGACTGCTTGACCCCGTAACCGTTGACCAGTTTGTTTAGACGAATATTAATTACAGTGGATATTTAATACATGTATGGGTTATTTACACCTTTTTACTGCAATTATATTGCCCGATATTGATTTGAACTGAATATTAGTATTTTTAATTATTATCCTTCCTAAATATGCGCACTCTCTAAGAAGGCTAATGTTTTTATTTCCGGTGTAGATTACCTCACACAAGTTACAAGTTTTTCGCTTATTTCTAATCATTTAATCTATCTCTACGTATTTTGTCTACATATTTTAACTATTTCTATGTATTCTCTATGTTTTGTGTTGGCCGATACTTTTGTGATGTATTCTCTTTAATATTACCTCCTATCTTAACTTTTAACTTATTTTCCTGTATTTCTATTACTACTTTAGTTTACTATCTTCTCATATACTGTCTATTTTTCCTTATAACTTTATATATTCCCATCTATAGCTTTTAATTTCATCTCCTAGGTCATCTTTTTGCCTAAGTGTCCGACTTATGATCTTCTCTATTAGGTACTTATCTGCGACAGTTGGCTGCAACATTTCCTATACGACCTGTATATCGCTGTTTCTTTATTGTAATTCAATATTATAACTTTTTTTTACTCTCAATATTATCTCTTGTATTCTCCCATTTATCTTTTAATTAAATGCCTGTGTGTTTTTCTATAACTTTCCCAGTAGGGTACTATCGTTAAACACTTGCATTTAAAATTATAACTTTTGCCCCTAGTTATATATCTCAATTTCTCATTTTCTTCCTTTAATGCCTACGTGTTTTTTCAATGATTTTCCCAATAAGGTACTGTCGTTAACACTTGCATTCGCAATTATAACTTCCTTCTTTAGTTACTCGAATCTCCAAAAAAAAATCTAACGCCCATGTTTCTTTTTCCCTCTACGATTTTCCCAATTAGGTACTTACCGTGAACATTTGCGTTCTTCATCATCTCCTGGACTATCGTCCTTTAAGCCACCTTCTTAGTTTCTTCGTTTCTGTGTGTATTTGCTTAGTTTTTGGTTACATCTTAATTACTTAGTTACGTGTTCCTTTTTAGTAATTTTTCTTTTTTGGTTTACTTTTTCCCTTGGTCCAGTTCGATGTACTCCCTTAGTGTATTGTTTCTTTATAGTTTCTGGTTTCTTCTTACATTTAAGCTCCTTTCTTCTAGTTTCTGTTACCGTATGTACCTTAGATAATAGTTTTATATGACTTTCTCTATGTTTGGCGATATCTCTATTATGCTTTATATATACTTTCTATGAAACTCTATTTTCATTTCTTAGTTCCTTGTATATTTTGCTTTCCAACTATCTGACTTGTGAATTTCCCTTGTTTGGTACTTATTCTGAGATAGTTAAGTTTAACAAATCTTTATACGCATTGTATATACTTATTTCTTAGTATATCCTTTATTTCCACGTTTCCTACTTCTTAAAAACTTCACCTTCCTTCTTCTGCTTTTTCTATTTGCTTGTGCCTCCGCCTAAGCGTTATTTTATCTATTAACTGAGGTATTTGTCAAAGATATTTGTGTTTTAAACTTGTAACATTTTTTCTACCAAAAAATGCTAGTAATATTTTCTCTATGTCGCCGTCGCATCGTCGGCCTTCCTGATGGTACTTCTCTTATATTTTTGTTGTATATTATCTGTCTTATATTTTGCCATTGCCTCTTTTGTCTCTCGCATGATTAACTGAAAATTCACTTCTTCATTATGGTCCTCTTTGTGTATGCTGTTCATGCTGTATGATATGAATTGGTGATGCCTTGGTCCCTGGATCCATCGTATGAGAGTCCTTGAGCTTAATTTGTTTTGTTGCTTTTTTCTATGCTTATTTTACCATGGGATAGAGACTTTTTAATAACTCCAAGAGCAGTCAAGTTACTCCTCGAAGGAACGAAATTCCGCCCGCAGAAAAGATTCACTCCCTCTGGAAGATGTGTGATGAACAACTCGAAGTCAATAATCTCTGTAATACTCAGTAATGTTGATTGATGGTATCTCAAATCTGAAGAGAAGCTGGTACACGAATTTAACCTTGTGGGTCTTAATGGCTATAAATTGTGTTTGGAGATTTATTTAATTCTGATGAAAGAAAAAAAAATATTTTTGACTGACCCTGTATACCAAGGTCCACAGCAATCGAAACGGCACTTGTCAAAATGGCTTGAAGAAAAAAATTACGATACACTTATTATGTCTACGGGGGTCCGAATGGCGTTACTTGTAGAATGGTCGAAAAGGCACTTCCATCATGTGACTTCACTGCATCTAAATAACTGAAACGCTTCCGAGGTTAGGGATCAGAATCGCAGCCTCCAACAAACGGCACTAAAAAACAGAACGGCACCTTCAAAGGTTATCTTCTCGGCTAATCCATGGTCCTAGGTCCAATGTACGGAGGTCAGAAAGGGCCTCCACCACGTGTCAATTTTTTGGTACTAACGATCAGCACGGCAGCCTCCAAAGGTATTTTACCAGAGGACTTGAGACAAATCGTGGCTTCCTTGAAATACTTTTAAATTATGTTGAGGCTGGGAGAGTTGCTTGGGTTACTTTATAGAGCTGACTTTAATTAACTTATTTTTGATTATTCTTTTAACTGACGTGTTTTAAGAGAAGTTTATTTCTGCATTCTCCGTAAAGGAACTTACGGATGTTAATACCCCAGAGCCTTTCCCGTTAAGGTACAAAATAACTCAGGTTGAACATCCAAGAGCCTTTCCGGTAAAGGTACAAAATAGCTCTAGATGAACTCAGTGGGGTGAACTTGTTGCCAGAACGCTCCCTAAAGGATCCACGAACTGAACCATGTTGTCGTTTACTCGGTCCGCTCGATCTTTTATGCTAAAATTTGTTGAAAGTTTACTGATTGTTTTTAAAACATGTTTAGATAATAATCATAATAATTATGTTTCAAGATCAAGCATCAAGTTCAAACATTAGACTGAGTTTTCTTTTTTAGTGAATATGATTTCTAGTTTACACATGCCCCCCTCCGTCTTGCATTGGTCCCCAATGCAAAACATCTTTTACGGTTAAAAAGAAAAGAATCTCCCTAATAAATAAAGATTTGTTTGCGACTGCACTTAGTCTAAGTGTTTTTTTTAGTGAGTATGATTTCTAGTTTACAATATCATTTTTATAATCTTATCAATGTTGGCCGTAGCTTTTATTAATTTTATTATTTTTTTCTTGCCGACTGATAATTATTGTTACTTTCATTATTGACTGATATTATTATTATTGCATTAATTAGTGGTGCGACTACTAATTCATACTTTTCGGCTTACATATCTGTATTAATCTTAAGTAAACAAAGTGATCACTTCGGATAGCAGTGCTTAGAGTTTATAGTTTTAAGGCATACAGTACCGAGCGTACCAACAGAATTGGTCTCTGCATAATCCTTATATTGTACCCTTTATACTTAATAGTTTTTTGTCGTCCTTCGTTTTTTTAAAAGTTTTATTTAAGTTTAATTGTAAGATTGTTGTTATTAAAAAAAATCAAGAAGCCAATAGATTGAACCGTAAACTAAGGTTGTGTTTTCTTGCTTAGTAGAACGTGCCTAACAACCTCGCATAACTCCAGCGGAGCTTTTCCACTTTAGCTGGCAGAACTGGTGGCGCTCACGAACTCCACACCAGGAGCTGGGGGTATTGCATACACGACTCACCGGTGTTAGGTTCGCTTTAATTAATAAGAAAATTGTGTTGCAAATTATTGACCCGAAATTTAGGGCCTTAAAGTACTCGTAGAGATCTTTAAAAAGAAGTATTGTCTACCCTTTTCCTCTATTCAAATTTCGGGGGATGGCCCTTTCTGGGCATATATACTACACAGAAGTATGGTGTAATTTTCTCCCTTAAATCAATTTATACGCAGAATAAAATGTTAGTAATACAAATAACTAATTGTTTTGCTATAATTGATTCACATTTTCAGATTGAGGCTAATGGATATATTAGTGCAGCCAATGCAGCGGCTAACGAAGTATGGGCTCCTTCTTAAGGCCGTTTTAAAGAATACTGATGAAGATGTTGAGAAGGAAAGTCTACAAACAATGGTAAGTGTTAGAAAATGCATAAATACAAAAATATTGCACATTGACCAGCAAATGTATACGTAGCTATTTGCTTCAAAATGTTTTTAACCCTAACTAGAGCCAATATGAATTAAATGATTTTTTGAAAATGTTAGAAGTTCTAGCTTAGTCTGGAACAAAAACAAAGTCTACAAATTGGTATTGTTTTGTTCGTCAAAATCTACCTTTTACTCTAAGTAGGCATTTAAGAGGAAATATATAAAGAAAATTGATTAATTTCAAAACATTTATTTCCTTTGGTCTACAAACTATCGCCTAAAACTTTTTAATCTATTTTTGGCTACTTCTTTAAAATAAAACATTAGAATCTAGGCTAATGGAATTGACTGTTACCAAAGAAAATAGTAGTTTCAATAGAATAATTATTCAAGGTTAAATTTATCAAGTTTAAGCCATATGAACCATTTACTTACTTACTTACTTAAAAATTCTTTATTCCTTTAGACAATACAAAAATTGTATAGGATCCGTCACACATAAACACGTAGAATGTATAAATAACATTTCAAAACTTATATAATATTACTTAAGACAAACAAGTAAAATATATACATATATAACAATGTGTTAACTAAGCATTGCAGTTCGAAATTCTGTCACACTATAAGGACATGTCTCGACCAGAAATTTTTTGAGTGATATTTTAAATAAATTAAGAGTTTTACACTCCTTTATTGATAGGGGTAAGTTGTTATAGATCTCCAGGCCAATAATTGCAGGCGACTTTTTACTTAAATTTAATTTCTTAAAGGGAACATTAAAATTATTCCTTTTTCTTGTGTTGTGATGATGAATGTCTTTATTCTTTAAACAGTTATCCTTATTCTTGAAAGTAAGAACACACACCTCCAATAAGAATATGCCCGTGAGCGTTAAGATGTTAAATTTTTTAAAAATATATCTGCAGGAAGTTCCAGCGGTCACTTCAGCGATACATCTCAAAATCTTCTTTTGCCACACAAACACATCTGCCGCCAGCGTGGAGATCCCCCAAAACATCACTCCGTATTTTAGCCTGGAGTGAACCTCTCCATAGTACACCGAGAGCAACTCAGAGAGCTCCAACACTTCCGTAAGACTCCTGAATAGGTAAAGTATTGACGACAATTTTGTCTTAAGGGTCGAACAGTGAGTCTTCCAGCTTAAAACATTGTCGATGTTAAGTCCCAGAAAGCATACACCAGAAGACTCCTTTAGACTCTGCCCAGCGATGTCAATTTTGAGTCACATGTCGTTTTTGTTTTGGACTTGATGGAAACGTACAAAGTTTGTTTTGGAACTATTTAAATACAGTGAGTTGCTGCTAAACCAATTATCCAGTTCTAAGAGATTTTCGTTACAGACCTTCTGGATTGTATCATGTTGTCGATGTGATACAATTAGTGAAGTATCATCTGCGTACATAGTAGCCGATGCCGCGTCCCTAAGACAGGACTCCAAATCATTAACGTAAAGAAGAAAAAGCACAGGGCCCAATACGGAACCCTGTGGGACCCCGACCTTCACGGACAAAGTCTCCGAGAAAACACCGTTAATATCCACCATCTGCTGTCTCCCGGTCAGAAATGAGTGCACCCAATCTCCAGCCGTTCCTCGGACTCCATACACGCCCAACTTGTACATAAGACGGTCATGCAGAACACAGTCGAATGCCCTGCTGAGATCACAAAAGACCCCAACAGGGCACTCACCGCCCTCAAAACATTCCAAAATTCGACCATAAAAGTCTGACACAGCGGACTCCGTTGACCTTCCAGATTGAAAACCGTGTTGATTCCTTGATAAGATTTTGCATTTATGAAGAAAAGATTCTAATCTTGAAAGAAAACTGTATTCAAATATTTTACTGAAGCTAGACGAGACAACGACAGGCCTATAATTATCAACCTTCTTTTTGTCGTGTTTTTTGTGAATTGGTATGATCTTGTTTACCTTAAGTTGTTTGGGGAATCTGCCGTGACTAAAAGATAGGTTAATCAATACGCACAGTGGTTTGACTATGCACTCAGATATCTGTTTAAGTAAGTAACTGGAAACACTATCTGGGCCAGCAGATTTTTTATTTTTTAATTTAAAAGCAATGATGTGTCTAACCTCATCCTCTGTGACTGGGTGTAGAAAAATATTTCCTTCTTGTCGATAATCATTAATGTTTTTATAGGTGTCATTAGATTTAATATTTTTAATGACTTCTAAAGGAGCATTAATAAAAAAATTATTAAAACATTGCGCAATTTCTTTAGAAGTGGAAATTATATTATTTACTCTGGATACCTTGAAAAATTTTCCATGCCCACCTTCACCTCTGGAAATTTTAACTTTAAAAACTGTTCCACATGATGGCCCTCCATAGATGGATCCAGCCTTGATATATATATAAATACGCCCTTTTGGCGCCGCTTTCAAAACAGTGCTATCACTGTTTCCAACAATTTCAGGCTTTGGCTTCGTTTTGTTCTTCCTCCTGACCACTGTAGACCATTGCTGCTGTACGTTAGGCTTGATGATCGCCTCGTCTTCCTGCTGGCTAGGTACATCCTTTCTTGGCGTATTGATTGTTGCTTTTCCGTCCTTGTCACTGCTGCCGCCGTCCTCGCTCTCATTTATTTTGCGACGGCCTACGATATCGCGATTGGATCCCTGACGACCACGTGAGGCCTGGTGATGCGTTTGACGTCCCTTACCAGGGTTTGCGCCTCCGGTTCTAAGCTGGTCGGCTGTTATGACGCAGCTTTCCAATGTGTTCTTCTTTTCCCCGACAGGTGGGATTTCCGTCGGAGATTTTGGAGAATCATTGGTCGCGTTTTGCGACGTTGTCAGCTCCTTATCATTTATTTTCCTGTGCATGCTCAGTAAATCGTTTAATATGCAATTTTTGTCTTTAAGTTCTTTTATAAGGGCATTTTTACCTTTAATAATGGATTTTAGGTACCTTACTTCATCAGTTTGCTTCAGAGTATCGTCAGATGGGGTCGTTCCCGTCGATAGAAAGGATTCATCCAAAGACGTATCCGTGTCATCGGACTTTGGACCTTGAAGATGGAGATCACTTACACAGCACAAAATATTGTCTTCCTGAAGATTCTTGACATTTTGCAGCTTGTTAACACATCTCCTATGATAATGAGTACCACAGTTGGCACATACTACTCGATTTCTAAACGAATTCAACATGCAAACACCACAAATATTAGCTTTTTGCAGATCATCTGCTACAACTGTATCACCTTCCACCATGTTGCCACATGTCCAATTAGATCAATTAAACTTTGAACCTGAGCTCCTTTATCTTTGAAAACGACATTAAAATCTCCATTTATGATGAGAGTATACTTTGTTTTACATACCATGTCCAAAATAAGTTTCATTTGATCAAGAAAAATTCTGAAATCTGCACCCGAAGGTCTATAGACAGTTATTACTATTAGTTTTAATTTATCAGATTGAACTGCGCGCAAACCTCACATTCCATCTCTACTGATAAACAATTAAGATCATTCGTAGAAAAGAAAGTATTTGTAAAAGTATTTGAAGTAAATATTGCCACACCCCGATGAGCATGAGACACACGAGAAAAGTGTGTTGAAATTGAGTAATTTGGAATTTTAATTTGATTTAATTCAAGTGATGTCATCCAATGCTCGGAAAAACATAAAATATCAAACTTGAACTGATTCGCTTCTATTTGTAACAATTTATTTCTCAGACATTGAGTGTTAATATGCAATTCTCACTTTATTTAAGTTATCATAGACATCACTATAATAATTCATGTGAATATTTATGTTTGAAAATTTAATGACCCAAGAAATTCTTTATGTCGTTCAAAATTAAAACGCTTGTGCGGCCAAATACTTGGCTCGTACATCTCTTCCTTTTTTCCCATGGGGCCAATTACAAGGAACCTTTTCAGTTGATTGGGATGGGATGGAATTTGTTTTACCAAAATATTTATATTTTCAAAACCTGGCTTTCTCTTGATGAACCCATAAACCATGTTAGAATCAGCACCTCTCTTGACTCTATTTATATATATCCAAATGCGTCTATCTTCACCGGCAAAGTCGTCACCTCCTTGGACATAAGCTCTACCTAACCTTTTTTTAAATCCTCTCCTCTGTTGATCAAAACCATCATCTTCCACTGCGGTCCTTGCCTGCGACATTTGCCTGTCGTATCGGTTTCTCCTAAAGTTCGCATGAGACCACGATCGGCCAAGTGAACTTTGATCATCAACATCTCGCTTCTCCACTTGAGGTGCTCGTTTAGCCACCTCGGAGTAGTTCGAGCGCGCCGTATTATCACCTGACCGGTACTGCTTCGAAGATGACTCTGCAGCAGTTGGCAACATTGCGACAGCCTGGGCCTGGTTCGTTTCACTTTGTAGATTGCCTTGTGCTGCTCCATCATCTCTGTTTTTTAGTTTTGGTTCTAGGTTAGACATTCTTTCTAATAACAGACGATTATTTTCCTTTAGTACCTCATTTTTGTCATTCATTTCAGCAATTAATCGGTTTAAGAGTTGTACTTCTTGTCTTAATTTCTCGTTTTCGTGTCGTCATTCATCCTTGTTTCCATCTTCAGTGTTTACAATTTTTGGCGCCAAATCACAACACAACACTCGCGTTTTGCTCAGAAACTTTAGATTTTTGCGTTATGCACAACTTCCATGAAAGATTTCTTCACAATTTGCTCAAAAGTAGGCTCTATACGACTTTTTAGCACAACATTTATATTTTTTGCACCACTAGTATCATTACAATCACTTTTTACACTTTCCTGATCATATTGACCGTCGTCATCCGACGCCATCTTGAAGATGTCTTATATAGTAAAGGACATAGGACACTTTTAGCTTTTACCCGCGGCTTCGCTCACGTTGATTATAACGATTAGATTTAATCCTACTCATCATTAAATTTTGTACAGATATTTTCAAAAGTATAGTAAAAGCCGTAGAACACTTTTAGCTTTTACCCGCGGCTTCGCTCGGGTTGATTATTATTACGGTTAGTTTTAATCCTATTTTCCATGCGTAAACTATTTAACCGGTCATCATTAAATTTTGTACAGATACTTTCAAGAGTATAGTAAAGGACATAGGACACTTTTAGCTTATACCCGCGGCTTCACTTCCGCTGATTATAACGATTAGTTTTAATCCTATTCATCATTAAATTTTGTACAGATATTTTCAAGAGTAGGTATAGTAAAAGACGTAGAACACTTTTAGCTTTTACCCGCAGCTTCGCTCGGGTTGATTATTATTACGCTTAGTTTTAATCCTATTTTCCACACGTAAACTATTTAACCGATCATCATTAAATTTTGTACAGATATCTTCAAGAGTATAGTAAAGGACATAGCACGATACACCTAAACATGGTATGTCAGCTTTCCGAAAAATGACAGTTCGTATGCTACGTCACGTGTGGAATTTATATGTAAAATACAGGGAAAATCTGCAACACACCTGATGTCACGCTGTAATTTTTCGAAAGGCTGACATACCGTATGTAGGTGTATCGTGGGACATAGGACACTTTTAGCTTTTACCCGCGGCTTCATTCGCGTTGATTTTTACAGTTAGTTTTAATCCTATTTTCCACGCGTAAACTACTTATCATGAAATTTTGTACAGATATCTTCAAAAGTATAGTACAGGACATAGGACACTTTTAGCTTTTACCCGCGGCTTCGCTCGCGTTGATTATTATGATTAGTTTGAATCCTATTCATCATTAAATTTTGTACAGTTATTTTCAAGAGTATAGTAAAAGACGTAGGACACTTTTAGCTTTTACCCGCGGCTTCGTTCGGGTTGATTATTATTACGGTTAGTTTTAATCCCATTAACTACTTAACCGATCGTCATTAAATTTTGTACAGATATTTTCAAGAGTATAGTAAAAGACGTAGAACACTTTCAGCTTTTACCTGCAGCTTCGCTCGGGTTGATTATTATTACGGTTAGTTTTAATCCTATGAACTACTTAACCAATCATCCTTAAATTGTGTACAGATATCTTCAAGAGTATAGTAAAGGACATAGGACGACACTTTTACCTTTTACCCACGGTTGCGCTCGCGTTTATTATTACGATTAGTTTAATCCTATTCATCATTAAATTTTGTACAGATATTTTCAAGGGTATAGTAAAAAACGTAGGACACTTTTAACTTTTACCCGCAGCTTCGCTCGGGTTGATTATTATTACGGTTAGTTTTAGTCCTATTAACTACTTAACCGATCATCATTAAATTTTGTACAGATATCTTTAAGAGTATAGTAAAGGACATAAGACACTTTTAGCTTTTGCCCGCGGCTTCATTCGCGTTGCTCTTTAGGTTAGTTTTAATCCTATTTTCCACTCGTAAACTACTTATCAATAAATTTTGTACAGATATTTTCAAGAGTATAGTAAAGGACATAAGACACTTTTAGCCTTTAGCCGCGGCTTCGCTCGCGTTGATTTATATGGTTAGTTTTAATCCTGTAAATAGTTGAGGTATCGAAATAGTTTCATCATCAAAATATCATTTAAAAATTCGAGCTCTAAGTAAGTATAGTAAAAGTAGTAGGTAGATTATTTCTCAATATATTTTTCTAACTTTTAGAGTATGTAGAGTAGTTCGAGTTTAAATTATTTTAGTATTTATTGGTTTTTTAATTTAAGATTTATACCGGGTCTATTAAATATTTTTACTCCATACATAATGTTTTATTAGTGGTTTGGTGTATTTATTTATATCTCCGCTCCTGACATGCAATAACTCAGTTAAGTAAACCAAAGAAAATAATAATTGCATCCTACTTTTTCTCTATAAATATGATAGGTAAACAATATTACAGAAGACTGTGAAGTAAATACTTACCACAATTCATAGTCCACTCCTTGTTAATTTATGCATCTTTATATGGAAATCGAAATCGACGCTTACGGTAATCAAAATACTGGCAAACATTATCTGACGTTTTATTCAGAGGTATATCGATAAAATTAATGGGTATTCTAAATCCAAACGGCAATTTACTGAAACAGCGATTTTACAATTATAAATAACCCAAATATTCGCCCGCGAAATTATTAGCTTTAAATCGAAAGTTCCAGATATCGCCAGGAGAGGCTGATAGTGTTCTACTTGAAAAACATTTTAAATAACATTTTTCCTTGCGTTGCTTGTGTAATTAATTATGTCAAAGTCTTGGACGATTGTTTCTGAAATCGACGGGAAGTGTTTCTGTGTTTCAATAGGTAGTGTTGGTAACAATGTCAGCCAAAAAACTGAATTTCTATCTGCTTCGATTCTAAAACTGGTCACGTCGAGACTTTTTGGTAAATACTCCTTTGGAGCAGAGAGTGAGTTGTGACAAAAATGTCTACGATGCCTCTGAGCAAATCTACCATCTAGCTTGTACGGGACTACTTGGACTATACCTTGCTTTGTTTTTGGTGTAGTTGTCTCTAGTGCCTAAACTCTACCTCTTGATAGGGATCTTACATTGTATTACCTACCAAAAGTCCCGCGCTGATCAAATTTTGAAACAACAAATCCAGTCCAGTTAAATTTTTCTTGACAATTTAAGTTGTTTTAAAGAAGTTCTCTGACCTAGTAGGAAAGTCCGTCCCTCTGCCACCGAGGAGTTTTCTTTTGTCTCCCTTTTACCCTCTATGTTTCTGTGACTGTTGGCGTAAATTCTCTGCCGGGAGTTGTTTGGAGCTTCACACGTCTGCGGAGATAAAGCTGTGACAGTTCTAGTTTTATATCATTATTATTACGGTTCCTCTAATTGCGATACACGTTCTAACTTAGGGACTTTTTGACTTCAGTCACCTTTAAGTCTGTGGCGCCTTAGATAAATAACCCACCCCTACTCTCCGGCATATTGAGCTCAGGGTCTAATTTGTACGCTTCGCAAACAGCTCGTTCTGGCCTACGCATTCGTAGTGCTAATTTTTCTTAATTTCTTGATTTCAATCTTGGATTTTAACTTAACTCTCCTTACTCTCAGTTTCCTCTAATGCTGGAGTAATGGTATTGCGCCAAAAAATTAAAGTCAAAGTAAAGCGTTACATATTATCTACTCTTAAAATAAATTGAATTAAGGGTAAAAACATTCAAATTCAAATGGTTTATTTCCATCGACATCATAAAACAATGTATAGGAATTGTCAATTAAAAAATACAAAGTACAAATAGTGTAAAATTATTAAAATATAAAAAGAAACTAAATCTAGTCAAAGTTAGGAGGACGATACAGACAACAAACTAAAATTTTTACACTACTCACAGTCTGGAAATGAGCAGCAGCACATTTAAAATTGTTAGACAATGGAAATTCTTCTCTCTACATGTTTATAGGTACTGAAGTCAGATCTGACAAATATTGCCACACCACCACTACATGAGTCCCTACAGAAGTATGACGCGACCTCATAATGATTAAGTTTGAAACATGTAATCTCCATAGTTGACAGCAAAGTTTCTGTGATGCAGACAATTTCAGGATAAGCATTTAAATGTAAGAAGAGTTCCATGTCAACGGACTTAAGTCGAATGCTTCTAGCATTTAGATTAAGAATTCTCACTCCCTTCATGATATCATTTTCTTCTGGGCTTTCCCGAATAGCCGTTTTTTTGTAACTGGATGTAGATCTTTGGTTATGGGAACGAAAAAATTTAAATTTCTTTACAACTATTCCCTCTGGCCAGTTTTGAGGCTGTAGCAGATTTGCCTCAATTTCTTTGGGTGCCTTGACCTTGAAAGCCTTATATTTCCCAGGTTTAACATCTGTACTCTCAATGTTAAATCTAATGTCCTATCCAAAGTTAGCTTTCAGATATTCCAGAAGATCAGACTCACCAATGTCAAGTGAGACTTTTGAAACTGATATTGAAGTCATTGGACTGGATGCCACCAGGCTTCCAGGATTATTCTCAGATTTTTTCTGGCCCACTATAGAGTTAGCTTGGTTTGCAATCCCATCTGAGGTGAGGGTGGTTCGAGGAGTCCTTCCAGCTTTGTCGTCAGCTAAATTGATATATTTGCTGAGGGTCTGTTGGGTTGAGGCTTGCAATAAAGCATGATTAACATTATGTGCTGATATTTCAGGTTTTTGTGAAATAGTGCCATTGCCAATGTTCAAATGACTCTGGGAATTCAATTCTACAGCCAGATTAAGTTTTTCCAAGAGTGATTTTTTCAGTTCCCAGGTATTCTGCTTTACACCTTCCATAAGACTTCCAAGCTGGATTGCAAGGTCACTGGTTTGCCTATTTAGAGCTTCTGTAAGATTTTTGTTTATTGAAACTTCAAGCCTTCCCAATTGGCTATCTTGCGATGATGCAGCGGGTCTTGTAGCATGTTATTCGATATGCTTGACTTTATTTTCCAGGTTGGCAATATCGCTAATATCTGGTTTTGATTGTTTGAGCACCTTACATTCCTCGTCATTAGATTTGATTTGTTTAATCAACTCCTCAAATTTGGCACGATGCTTCCTGACTTCCCTCTCGCAACTTGAGAGCCGCAGACCAATATCCGACATATTCTTAATAGTCAAACAGATGCAGTCAGGGCAAAAATGCAACTACCAGTGATCTGGCCTTGAGGATCAGAACGCGAACTTCAGATGCACTTACCTTACTACAACTAGCGCATATTGCGTTTTGGCATAGGTCGCAAGGAAACCCAAATAGTTGCGACTTATCCTCCTTAAGAACACAGTCCTGCTTGCACTTATAGCAGTTGGCCATGTTATGCAGGTTATCAAATTCCAAAAAACGAGAATGACCAACTTGAAGAAGAAGAAGAAGAAGAAGTGACGTGACACTTCCTTGCTGACCAAGTGTCAAAAGAATGACAGTTGCAACTAACCTTACTTTTCCCACAGTTTTGGCGGGAAAAAAATCGGCAACAAAATTCAGTGATAAAAACATATTAGAGCACACAGATTTGGCGATTTTTTCTTTGCAGTAACAAATTGCAAAAGGTATCGTGCTACTTGGAGCTTCGTTACTTTTTGGATTAAATGAAGGAACTGTAACACTGTGAATGCAGATCGGTAAAATGACGCGTTACTATAAAGGTGTAACGAAGTTACTATTTTTTTTTTGGGGAATAGGATGCACTACGGATTAACTTTCTTATTTTAAGTGCTATTAACATCATTCTTTTTCATAAAATATAATTTAAATATGCTAAATTGAATTCTATAAAATATTTCGTCGCGAAAAGCCGGGAAATCGGTTTTCACTTTTTCCGTAGTTTTCGTACAGTACCAGTAGAGCATCGCGATCTTCGTCGCATCACGCTGCGCGTGAGGTCCCTACCTGTCGGCCGGCCGATGACGCGATCGCGGCGATCCCCACTACGGGTCGAGCTAACAAAACCGGGCGGCATCGCGCTAAACAGGCAGTACCCACCCCGGGGTTCTCGAGTCGAGTCAGTCGGCAGTCGAGAGGCAGTCTAGCACCGAGCCAGCTCCAGACAAACCGGGAAGGACCGACCGACCGAGCAGGTAAATATCCGTCGTACCGTATTCCTGGTCCATGATCCTTTTCCTATTGGCAAGTGGAGTAATCCCGGCCATCCTGCCTTGGCAAGCGGAGTAATCCCGGCCTACCGTAGTATTCCCGGCTCCCCTATTGGCAAGCGGAGTAATCCCGGCTATCCTGCCTTGGCAAGTGGAGTAATCCCAGCCATCCCTATTGGCAAGTGAAGTAATCCCGGCAATCCCTGCTTGGCAATCCCGGTTGGCAAGCGGAGTAGTCCCGGCCTTCCTCCCGTAGTAATCCCGGCTCCCCTATTGGCAAGCGGAGTAATCCCGGCCATCCTGGCTTGGCAAGTGGAGTAATCCCGGCTAAGTATCCTTCCAAACTAAGTCCATCCAGGCTTCACGTCCGAGTTAGGGAACCGTTCTGCTGAACCGACCGTGTCATAGAGCTGGAGCTATTGAGAACCGTATACCGTATTTATCGTACTGCCACACGTACCGTAGAGCTTCCGGACCGCTACAGTTCACCGTATCTAGTACCGCACTTACCGTAGGGCTTCCGTATCGCTACCGTTTACCGTATTTACTGCCATATTTACCGTAGGG